>CM021100.1:408692201-408714970 GCA_007115665.2 Sequoiadendron giganteum | reverse complement strand
CATTTTTGTCCAGACTCAAATTTTTATTCAATAAGGTATTGTTTGGATTTTCATGCAATTTAGAATTATCTTCAAGGAGATTCTCCTATAGGAAAAATTCCACCTTCCTCCTATCCATTTCCTTCTTTCTACCAATTCTCTAGAAGAGTGCTCTCCATCCTTTCACTTTTAGAACCCACCTGTCAATGACACTCAAGTCCTTATACATGCACTTTTTTATCTCCATTAGAGTTTTAATTGTACATGTTAGTTCATTATCTTTTAGGAGTCTGATATTGATGAGGAAATCATTCACTTGATCTTTCTAATTTTTCTTGGCCAATTTTCAGGCCAATCTTCACTCTAATTGTGTGGTGATCTGAAAGGGTTTATGTTGTAACTTCCACAATACATTTGTCCCTCATACGCACCACAAATAATAACTCCTTCTTGATATAGAACATGTCCAATCTGCTATAAATCCTCCTACCACCCTTTGGTATATTGCACTAGGTGAACTAGATGCTTGATAATTCCTTTTTCTTCCTTTCAATTTGATCAACCAATTTTATCTTAGATTTAGTTGATGCTATAAAAATATTTCATTTCCCTTCCATTCTAAGGACACCCCTCCCCACTTCTCTTCACTTCTTTCAACAAAATTAAAGTCCCCACCAAATATCTAGGTGATGAATTGTAGGCTATAGAGCTAGCTCCAAAGCCAACTCCTATCATTATACTCATTAGGAGCATAATAAGAAAAAAAATTGAATGATACCTCACCCCTCTTGAGGATGACTCAAACTTCATTGTTGTAGGGGATATGACTGATTCCACCAAAAACTAAGCCCACTCCTTAGTGAATATTATTGTAGTCCCCCCTTATCCTTTTTCATGTCTAGTAAAAAATTGATAGGCATCCCCTTAGATGAGCTTGAGAGAGGTTTCCAATGAAAACCCAATAGCCTTCACCTCTTGGAGTACAAGAACTTTTTCCTTTTTCCGATTGAATAAACTCATAACCACATGATTCCTATTAGGGTTTTCCAATCCCCTAAAATTACATGAGACATAGTTTAGTTTCATTCAACTTAGCTTTGACAAGAAGGATCCTAGCTACTCTTGAAGCTATTGGTGAACTTGGGGAGATTTCTCTCCATTTCTGCTCTTTTGGCAATGGGGATTGTAATTATCCCACCATTATTTTTCCTCTTTATCTTCCCATGGGGAAGGAACTCTTTGGACATTGTATGAACATGACTCAACCCTTTTATTTTCCTATATCTTATTTTCTTTATCACAACTATCTCCATGGGGTCCTCTTCCGCATATGTAGTATCCTTAGTCGATAATCCATCTATCTCCTTAGTAGTCTCTACTTCAAAGTGTTAAATTATCCCATCCAAAGATACCACTCCATTAAAAATTTTCATTGCCAAAAAATCATGGTCTCGGTTAGGGAACTCACTTTTGAGATCATGTACCAATATTTCATCCATAGATTCATTCCCATTTACCAAGTATATAGTAGTTAGGGAGGTGACTACCCCTTTATCCCCCACACTAGAAGGTTGATTCACCAAGATGGAGTTGTCCTTGTTTCCAATTATGTTCCTCTGAAACGCGAGAAAGGTAGGACCAAGGGTTTTCCCCTTAAATTCATTTTCCATTCTTTTGACATGTGAGGGAGTTTCATCCATATCCCCAATATAGAACTCTATAGTATTTTTTTTACACATTTTATTTGAGAGACATTTTTGAAACTAAATCCTAGGGTTTCTTCTTGGTTCATGTTATCCAGTTTTTCCTGCTCAGATTGAAGTGCATTTTTCTTAGTTTTTTGCAAAGTAAGATATTGTGCATTTTTTATCATTAAATAGAGAGGATTTTATCGAGGTCTAATTTATATGACCCCCATCTTTATTACTCATCATTGAATGAAGCCCTTCATTTTCCATGAACACTTGTGAATTAGGGTTTTCCAAGACATCATTTAGGTCTTATAGTTGAGTGATAATTCTACAAGAGGCCTCAACCAAATTTCCACTTAAGGAATTTAGACCTTCTATAGTTTCGAGGGGAGGGTTAAGTCTACACCCCAGAGAAACTTTCCCTTTTGTAGAGTTGTATTCATCAAGGAAATTTGTGCTAGTGTTATTTTTCCCCTTGGGTTAACAACAAAAAATTTCATCTTTATCAAAAGGAAATTTCTCCTTATGTGTCCCTCCCTTCAACACAAATAGAAAGGATTTAAATTTTTTAGGGTTTTAAGGTCACATGAAAATGTGCCATCTTTTAATTTGATTAGAAATTCATTTGGCATATCCACCCCTCATTAGATTGAGACCAAATTCCTAGCATCCAAGTGTGTAAGTATAGACTTGGTGTCATCAACCCTAATTATACCATCGTAGATTCCTAAAAGAAGAAAAATGAAATTCCAAAGCCTCAACAAATCCTTCTTAATTAAAATCCATTTAGGGATCGAAATAGCCAAGAATTCCTCATTTTTAGCCTCTAGAGTCCAATCAAGGGATTCAAACACTACCTTCCTAACTTGCCACAATTGCTTTCTAACCACCTCCTCTTGAGATTTTTTGGTGTTAAAAAATTAAAAATATCCTTTTTCATACCATTCTACATAAATAAAATTGAAACCCTAGTTTTCTCTCCAAGATATTTTGTAACCACTCATCCAAAAAATTTATTTCTAGCATTTTAAGAAACTCAACCACGGTGAAAAAATTGAATTTTAACCAATTTATCATCTTTGTAGAATTGGATCATCTAACACTACATTTAGAATTAGTAAATCTTTATTGGGAGAAGATGAGAAGCTCTTACCTGGTCTTCCTCCTTCATCCTACCTATCTTCTGAATTTTCCAACAAAAAATTGGCCCCTGAAAAAATGGAACACCCATTACCTACTACAATATCTTTAAATGACTTCGACTAAAGAATGTTTTGAGACCCACCTTCATCAAAATTAAATGGCCCATCAAGGGGTTCCATGTCTCCTCCCATCATTAACATATATCGAGGGGATTGCACATGCAATCATGTGTAAGCCTAGATTGAGGCAAGGAAATGGAATTACAATTGACCATGAATACATCTGAAATTGAAGAGAATGACCTCCAAGGGAGAGGCCGTACTGCCAACAAGGCCCTTCCAACATGGAGGAGGACCAAAACTTCACAAGATCAGATTCTTCTTAGATCGTCCTCCAAAAATTGTATGTTATATTACCGACTTAATTATTTTTAGATCAAGATCTTTTCAAACCCTTTATTACCCATTAAACCCTTATCATACATTACAAAATGTAAACATGTGAAATACTAATAACACATATAAACACATAAGAATGTAAAATTTATGTGGAAAACCCTTGAAAAGAAAAAACACGATGAGGATTAGCTCACATACATATGAATTTTTGACACTAAATACATTTAGGGTCACTACCAAGGGCTCACTTCCTAGAAAATGAAGAAAGTGTTGTTATCAAAATGACTCACTATCTAAAAGAAAGAATCTGAATAAAAGAAGATAGTGACAAAGAGAATCATTATTTCAAGGAAATAATAGAAATCCACAACTCTAAATTTATGCCATTCACAACCTACTACCTCTAGTAACTACAAGCATAATGAAATATAGACATATTCATCTCATTACATCCAAAAGTCGTATGCATTTAGGCTCACATTGAAATCACCACACTTGATCCAATTCACATCTTTTGCACCTTACATAATTTTGACATAATAAATAAAACCTTCATCTTCCATTTATAATGTCCATTACCTTAATAATATCAATTAGGTCAGCCTTAAGGAAACACATGGACCTAAAAAATATAACAAAAAAAATATCAGCACCAAACACTTCAACAGTGGAGACAAGTGAAGGAATACCATACCAAGGGTTAACTAGGACACTAATCTACACCGAAATTCTTCTTATAACTTCTAAAAATGAAAAAAAATCCTTTAGAATTAGCACTAGCACACTAGGTTAGCTAAACTTGCACTAACACTAACAAGTTACTAAAAAAACTCCTCATTAGGTCTAGAAACATCTCACAAATAGAAAATAAAGACTGCGCAATATCCAAAAATATTCCACATCATTAGGATATTCAGACATACTACTAGAACCATCTAAAATTGAAGAAAACTTTCATTTTGTGCAACTAGACACACTAGAACAAACATACAACTCACTAAAAAACATTATCGAACACCTCAATACCTAAAATCTCAAGAGAAATAAAAAATACACATTCTAAGAATATTTTATAATCTACAAGACAAGAACCCTTACTATGGAGAAAGGTATAGGAAACCCATTTCTCCTAGATAAGCTATTTCATAGACGAACATACTGCTAAATACATCTTCTACTTCCATTCGATCTAGAACCTAAAAATCTAGATATAACACATTTAAAGAACTCTAGTTATCATTTCCAAATTGTATGAAAATTTCTTCAATTATGAAGAAATGTGGAGAAAAACACTAAGCACGCCTTTCTTACACTTTACTGTATTTTATTTAAATTTTCTCAAAAGATCTTGGAAACCAAGGGAATCAATTATATCACCAACACTGCAAAAACCTTCTAATAAAATCTACACCATTTGCAACATTTCACGTCAACCATAGTGCATCCATACTAGTAACTATATCATCAACATCAGTAGGTTCCAACAATTTTCCCCAACATAGGCCAAGCTACCAACAATCTCTACATCTATATTGGAAGTTGATAGAAATGAAAATACCAATGACATTGTATTGACAACTATGAAAAAAATAGAAATTCCAGTCTTCTAATAATCTCCCACTTTGTAATTGATCGCAATACCAACTATGAAAATCCATCAATAACAAAAGAAAACTTTAAAAAAAATTAATAGATAGTACTCCCCTTGATGGGCGTAACTCTCACTCTTCCTACTCTCATTATCCCTTTATTTTATGAGTTCTCAAGATCACACTCTCCCCTAGAACACCAAATCTCTATGTTTTTCATACAATATTCTCTCTTCACGGTCAATGGAAAAGGGAAACACCATAACCTTTAATATGTATGATTTTGATTTTTTATTCTCCACCTTTGACATGTGCATCACCAATTTTGGTTCTACCCTTTTGAAAAATATAAAAAGGGAAATATATACTAGAAACTTCTTGTCTCTCCACTACTCTTTCTCATCTACACTCTCCATGTACACATACCTTAAAGAAAACTCCAAAGGGAAACATTTTTAAAATAGCTCTCTTTCCTACACTCCCCATACACACTCACTTTTCTACACACTCCCCCCTAGGGGCACAAAATATGCTCCTTCTAACTACACTGATGGACAATACCACTACCTACTCCCTTTAAGAGGTAACATTCAACATTAGTACAAGACAAATAATGAATCCTTAATTCTTCCTGAATAGATGCACACACTTACGCATATAATTGAGATAAGGAGAGGAAATAACAACTAAATTATACCAAAGATGCTCACAAATAGCTTTAGGAAGAGACTTCATTAAAAATTTTGCACCCTGATTCTTATTAGGCACATACTCCAACTCCAGCTCATTATCTACAATTTCCTCTTATAAGAAGTGACACTAGATTGATAAATGTTTTGTTCTTGAATGCATTACATGGTTCCTTGAAATATTGATTACATGTATATTATCACATAATATATAAATAGGTCCATCGTATGATACTCTGATATCCTTCAATATTTTCTTCCTAGGTATGTGCAGGATCATCATAGAAAAAACATGCCTTTAAGTGGCAATCAATTTAGAAAAATCAGAGTCAGGAAACTTCACGTAAAAATTTGAATAATTTATCTATATTATTTTAAAAATATGTAACAATAGAATCTATAGCAAATTGAAAGTAGTTTCTAAACTACGAGGTTTATTTAAATATACATATATATTTATTTGATGAAAATTATAAATTTCAATGCAGTAGTACTTAAATATCAGGGAAAAAATAAGAAGTAGGTGTCTGTATAACCACCCTAACCACAAGAAAATGATAATATTTTCTTATAGTATTTTATATATAAGTAGAGGACTCATATCCCAATGTGATGCATATTTTTTTGTAATTTTTTTCCAAGTAAATAATTAATTATGAAATTTTTATTAAAATTTTTAAAAAATATAAAAATTTATATGTCTGACCACCTTAACCTAGATAAAACATCATGAAATTCAATTCATTTTTTTCAATCCTATAGTATGTGAAGCATAGAATGTGACACATGTTTCAGATTCAAAAAATGTGATATTGTTTGAAAGCTATAAATGTTTTTCAATCAGCCTATCAATCAAGACTTTAGTCATAATTCAAATAAAAAATGAATAATAATTATTTATTAAACAAAAAGTAAATCATAATTTATATTGATGGAAATTTGAGAATCTCCTTTAAAAACCCTTTTCGGTTCATCAATTTTGGGTTAAAAAAAAGACATCAGCCACATGAGTCATCATATCACTTACATATCGCCACTTTTTGGCCCATGATGATCCTACACATACTCTCCTCCATAATACTAATATATAAAAAGATGATATTGTACTAATATTTTCTACTTCTATAGTAGATAATGACACTAAATCTTGCTTCTTACTTAACCATGAAACAAACTTGTTTCAAAGAAAGAAAGCACCACCACATGTACTTATTTTATCATTTGTATTTCCTACCTAATATGCATATGTATATGTACTCAAAGGGAATTGAGTATCCTTTGGATAAAAAAAAAATATCATCTAAAGTGCCCTTGAAGTATCTAAATATCCTCTTTGTTTCTACATCATGAGATTCTTTGACCTTCTTGAAATATATTCATAAGACAAATTGAATGCATGCTTGTAGTAGTTAAGTACAATAGTCGACACATCATTTATCTATACTTTCTATAAACTATCTTTGGATATTCATCATTCTTGCTCAACTTACAATCAATAACCATAGGAGTACATAGTGGGTTGGAGCCCTCCATTGCAAACTTCAAAATTTCCTTAACATACTTTGACTATGAAATTAATATTCATTTCTTTCATAGACTAATTTGTAGCCCAAGGAGAAAATTCATCTCCCCACACATTATCATCGCGAACTCTTTATGCATATTCTCTACAAACCTCTTAAACATACCTTAATTTCTTCCAAAGATTATATCATCAAAATATACTACTACCATCAAGATTTATTCTCCTTGAACTTTGAAATACATATTTATATTTGTAGCACCTTTCCTAAATCCTTGTTGTAGTAAGTACATGTCTAACCTTGTATACCAAAATCGAGGAGTTCATTTGAGTCTATACAATGCTTTATTCAATCCTCAAAACACATAAACATCTTTTGATAACTGAAAACCTTATGGTTGTTCAATGTATACCTCATCTTCCAACTCACCATTAAAGAATGCATAGTTCGCATCCATTTGATATACATTAAAATATTTTTGTTACAAAAGAAAAAAAATCATGATAGCCTCCATTATTGCCATTAGAGAAAAATTTTCCTCAAAATATATAGATTCAACTTGTGAGTAGGCCTTGCCCACTAGTCTATCCTTATTTGTGACAACTATTCTATCCTCATTCAACTTTTACTGAAAACCCATTTATTTTCTACCATATTTTTATTTTTCGGTATTGGGACAAATTCCAAAGTTAAATTCTTCTCTATCTATTCAAATTCTTATTTCATAGCTTTAATACAATTTTTATCTTTACATGCCTCAGTCATAGTTTTATGTTCTACCTCTAAAAGTAAAAAAAAGTCTACCTATATTCTTCTATCATACAAACTTTTCTCTTTTTTAACACACATTTTATCTTATTTCCAATGATATGATCTTTAGAATGATACTTCTACACATACTTAAGATGCTTAAGGATCTTTCTGGGAGCTTCTTCCTCTTCAACTATATTTTATTTTCCTCTTTACTCATCATTTTATTCTTCACTACATGGGGATTCATCAATTTCATATCCTTCTATCAATATTGATCTTTTATGTGGAACATCATCCACTTTCAATTTCAACTATATTCTTTATTTTAGCACTGGTAGGGTTTTCTTTATGTATAGTATCCAAAGAAAATTCCTTCATCAAATATTGCAACAAACTTTCTTAAGTTCTCTTCATCTCCTTCGATATAAAATTTTATTCGTAGAAACTCTAAAATGTTTTAAAATAGGAAGTTTACCATAACATAAATCATACGTAGTTTTCAAAAAATTTACTTTTGCTTGACCTTTGTTATGAATATAGACCATGGTATGAATTTATTCTCTCCAATAGACATCTACTAGATGAGCTTCCTTCATCATTATCCTACTTTCTTCTTGAACTGTCATGTATTTCCTTTCATCAACTGTATTTTACTAAGGAGCTCTAGAGGATGATAAATGCGTTTTTATTCCATGATCTTCATAAAAAATGTTATACTCATTTCAAGTAAACTCACCACCTCTATCAAATCTCAAAAATTTGGTTTTGAAATTTATTTCATTTTGTACGATAAATTCAAATGCCTTAAAATTACCTATAGCTTTTGGTTTTTCTTTGAGAAATATCACCGAAGTCATTCTAGAAAAATCATCAGTCAATAACATTAAATACCTATCACCACACGAGCTCCTTATTTTGGTAGGCCCACATAGGTCTATGTGTTCCAACTCCAAAGGACCTATAGTAGAATATTATTTTGTCTGCAACCTATTCTTTCTTTTCTTTCCACCTTGACTTTATTTGTAGATTATATTTATAGGATTTTTTATCCTTCTCAGTTCTCTCACAACATCAGTAGAAATAATCTTGAATAGCCTATCAAAATTGATGTGATCCATTCTGCTATGTCATAGCTAACTTTAATTAATTTTGAGACATAAAGCACTTTGCACCAATACCTTTGAGATGATAAAAATTACCTTTTGTTCTTGTTACTCCAACAATAAGAGTACCACAGATTCCTTTTGTTTTCACAACCACCATCCTCAAGCACAATATTTTATCCTATGCTACTTATCTTTCCTATACCTAGAAGATTATGTCAGAGACCCTTGACATAAAGAACATCATCTGGTTTATGCTTTTCATTTAAATTAATTTAACATTTTCCAAAAAATCTTAGTAGATGTATCATCACCAAAATTAACAATACCACCATCATTCTTTTCCAACTTAAGAGACTTACTCTTCTCGAAAGTCATATGATTTGAACATCCTTTATCAATGATCTAGTAGTTCCTCTCCTCTATAGCATGAAAATTATTCAACACTATTCCTTCAATGTTATGAACTATTTTTGGGAGAAACTTTCTTCACACACCTCTCAATTAGTAGAATTAGTTCCAACATTTAAGGATATGAATAAAAATTCATCACTTCCATCATCCCGATACTTTGATTCCTCATCATCAAAACCATGATTGTCCTTTTCAATATAATACATCTTTTAAAAATATTTACCTATATGAACACTTTTTTGTTATTGGTAACTTTGATTGGAAATTTAGAAGCATAATGATCTATATCTCCATAATTGAACATTTAAAATGTAGCTTACATTTGTATTTTTTAGTACTCTTCTTCAATATTCTCCCATAAATTTCTTCCACCTCATCAATATCATCTAGATCTAATTCATCATCCTTCTCTACTTTTTAGACTTTAAAATCAGTTTGTTTACCTGTGCTATCTTGAATAAAATCTCTCATTTCAAAAGAAGTTAAAGCACCATAGATCTGATCTCTAGAATAATTATCCAAATTTTGGGCTTTGTCAATGGCAGAGACTTTAGAACTATAAATTTGTATAGAGTTATTAATACCTTTTTCACAATATTTCTTTCCTCCAACTTTCTACCAAGACCGTTCATGCCTTTGAAAATCTCATCAAATTTGAGCATATAGGCAATAATATTTTCATATTCATAAATCCTTAGGGTTTCAAATTTGGATTTTTATTTCTACATCTTCACTTGTTTAAATTTGTGATCTCCTTCATAAATACTCTCCAACTTTAACCATAATTATTTAGTAGATTTCAAATGTAAATCACTTTTCCATGTTCAAAATAAAAAATCCCACTCAAGATATAGCATTTCTTGTTTTTCCATTATTTTCATAATCCTTGATCTCATCATCACTTGTTAGACCATTTTCATAGTATATCCTTTTTCAATAGAGTGCTAGACTCTAAATCCAAGAGAGACTAGAAAAGACTCAATCATATCTTTCTTTTAGGAATAATTCATTGCATTGATCATAGGAGCTTTGAAACCCTTCTTGTGTTCCATTTGGATCCAACTCAAGTGGTTAAGCTTCTTATGCAAACTAAAACTCTAATACCAATTGTTATATTCATTAGACAACTAAGAGGGGGTGAATTTGTTCTATATTTTAAACATTAAATCCCTCAATATCTTTTCAAATCATTATTAATCGTTAAATCGTTATCATTCATTAATATAATGTAAGCATGCCAAGCAGTAATGAAAACACATCCAAACACATAAGAACACTATATTTTCATGGAAAACCCAAGAAGGGAAAAACCATAGTGAGGATAATCTCACATATATATTAATTTCAACACTTACATCAACTAGGCTCACTTCCAGAATGGCTTACTATCTGGAAAAAGGAAGAATAGAAGAAGAGTATTACAAAAATATTCACTATCTCAAGGAAATAGAAGAAATCCACCACTACAAAAATTTTGCAACCTTCAGCTCACTACCTCTAGCAACATCAAGCACACTAAAATGTAGACACCTTATACTCACTACATTCAAATTTCATAGGAATTTAGGCTCGCACTCAAATTGCAACACTTGATCAGATTCACATATTCTTCACCTTATAAATTTCAACACAAGAAACACAACCTAAATTACCTCAATAAGGCTAGTATTAAGGAAAATTATGCACCTGAAATATGTAACACCAAATAGTTCAACACCAAAAAATTCTATGGTGGAGATAATTGAAAGCATCCCATGCCAAGGGTTAGATATGACCCAAATCTATGCCATAATTCTTCTTAACACTTCCATACATAAAAAAATTACTCCATGATTAGCACTAGCATGCTAGGTTGGCGAAATCTACACTAACACTAACAAGTGACTCCAAAAATTCCCCTATAGAAAACACCTCAACATTTGAAACCTTGAGAAAAAGTAGACAAAAATAATAAATCAAATTATACTATCCACAAGACAAAAACCTTTTACTATGGAGAAATGATATACCATGTTTCATAGACAAACATACTACTAAACACATCTTCCATTGACTTTTGATCGCAAACCTAAAAATATGGATATAACATCTCTTATCACCTCTTATCATCACTTCCAAATTGCGTGAGCATTTCTTCAAATATGAATAAATGCGAAGAAAAACATTAAGCACACCTCTATCACACTATACTTTCTTTTATTATTTTTTTCTCAAACAACTTGGAAAGCAAGTGAACGAGCTACATCAACAACACTACAAACACCTTCTCATCAAATATACACCATCTAAAACATTTTAAATCAACAAAAGCACATGCATACTATAAATATTCTCATCAACATCTGTATGCTTCAACAGTCATCCCCAACACAAGTTAGGCTTCCAACAATCTCTACATCTATACTAGAAGTTGAAAACAATGGAAATACTTGAAACATTATGTTGACATCAATGACAACACCAACAACTCCAAGCTTGCAATATATATTTACTTACAATCAACAGTTATTTCTATATAATGTTGTGTTTTAGGGTAGGGAAAACCTAGACAATGATTTTATTTTGGGAAACTCTCTCTCTCTCTCTCTTGTGTTAAACTTAAGAATTAAGCCACATTCTTTAATTTAAACTTTTCAAGCAATCATTCTTTAGTTCATAAGATTTCAATCATCTAACTTAATGAATCCTTTATATCTCTCTTGTACCACAATCTTAATTAATAATTTTATAATGTATCTCGAGTACTAGGTTTTGTAAATTCAGTGATTTTATTCTCCAATTTGTACCATCCTTCCAATAGTTGTGTATCTGGATATTGATCAACTTTAGTTCAAGGGAAATTAAAAAATCTAAATACAAATTACTCTTAGTCCTAAAGAGTTTGGAAAGATTCATTAGAAACCTATTGTTGTTAGTTATAGATCTATCATTTCCTCCTTGATAGAAGGTTATCGTGGCTCCTTAATGTTTCCATATGATTCCAATTTCCTCTAGAATTAGAGAACTTTTTAATAATGCACTACTGATTGATAAAAGTTATCAATGGGAATATACATT
The DNA here is from genome assembly GCA_007115665.2 of Sequoiadendron giganteum. NCBI lineage: Eukaryota > Viridiplantae > Streptophyta > Pinopsida > Cupressales > Cupressaceae > Sequoiadendron > Sequoiadendron giganteum. The sequence goes on along the minus strand of CM021100.1, from coordinate 408,702,631 downwards.
GTTGAATATAGATAGAAACACATTTAGTATGAAGAAAATTGATTAGAACATGAGAACATGATCCATCCTTGTTGGTTGTACTAGATTTGTATGAATGTTTCTAGAATTTTTGCCTTGGCTTCTCAAAAAAATCAATAAATATTTATGTATCCATGAAAACACTTTTTGAATGATAGATTTTTACAATAAAACACAAGAAATACCTTATTTTCTCCATATTAAATGTATATTTTTTTTTGACAATCAATTTTGTAACTATTGTCATAATATCACTACCCAAATATATCCATGTAAGAAATGGCTATCATGTTATATATTTTAAAATTTAATGCTTTATAGGGGTTTGAAAAGATTGCAATTAAAACTTCCCCTAAAATAAGAATTTCATATAGTGATCAAAGGATCTATCTACACAAGTTCATTTAATTCACTTTATTCCTTCTTCTTCCAAAACTTCTTGTTTTTATTAATATTAATCTTCTTTTGAGCAATATGTCTTACATTCTCTCCCTTACAGAACCTTGCAATGTTTCATGGTTTTTTGCAATTGTAGTAGGTGATACTAGCTTGTGGATGATAGTCACTTCTTCTAAAATTAGATCTATAATCAACAACCCTCTAACAAATTCTTTTGCATGTATAGTAGTAACCATAGAAGGATTGAGAAGTTGTAGCATTATTCTTATTCACAAAACAATTATGCATTACTTTAATTTTTCATTAATTATCCTTATGACTAAACTTGTTATAGGAACAACACTAACCAAGAAATCATTTATAATTCATAGAATTGTACTTGGAGGCCTAAATGAATGTTGACTCATCTTACTTCTACATTCAATAAATTTGTACCCAAAATTACTACAAGAATAACAATAACCTTAGAATGATTGATTGAACCTAGTAGGGGCATGTTGTCTAGGTGGTGGAGGATCTCTGAATCATTTTCGTCTTTAGATAAGAATGAATCCACCTTATTTTAATTTGTCTTTATTTTCATTTGCATATTCAAAGGATGTATTCTTAGGTTCTTTAGTCTAGGATCTCTCCTCCCTTGTTTTAGAATTTCCTTCTTCTTTGAATTTATCATACAATTTTGTAGATGCACTAGTTATAGTACTTTTCTCTTTTTCAAAACCAATAACAATTTTTTATTTTGATGAACTTTGAAATTTAATCAAATAATCAAGAATTTTAGAACCTCCTTTCATTATTAAACCCCTTCAATTTGTTCTTTTTCTTTTTCTAATTATTTTCTAGAGTGGCAATCTCTTCCTCAAGTTTTCAACATTCAAGTACTTTATCATTAAGCTTGGTATTAAAGAAATATTCAATCCTCTTACCCTATTCAACATTAAATTTTAAATTATAGATCATATATTTTGTCTCCTTGATTTTAATCTCACATCCTCTTTTTTGAGCTTTTATTTTATCAATTTATTCTTTGATTCTCTAGCATGTGCCTTAAATCTGATAATTATCTATTGTGATATTTCAAGAATTCTCTAATATTTCAGATTTACTTCTCTTGCGTCATCTAGATCTTCAAGATGAAACTAGAGTTGTCCCTAAAAATCTATACAGTCATCTAGATTGATGTTCCAAGCCTTATGTTCCATTAACTCTAGATTCGGTTATGGAGAAAACATATCATTAAACATTGTATTAGACCCCATATATTTAAATGTAGGATCTACATTAGTTTTTAGGCTTCTGAAAGGAAATTGGTTGTGATACAAAATATTGAACACACCAGAATATTGAGAGGATGGGTGGATCAACATATACTTAAACTTAAAGTATTTTGTTTTTAGATCAAATCATATTTTAGAAAAAAACAAAAATTAAGAATCCACCACATCAAAAACTACAAGAACAATATTTTTACATGGAAAAACCAAAGTGGTAAAAACCATGGAGTGAATTAACTCATTTAATATATAAAGATCATTGCTTACAAAATTATAATTTTTTTAATGCTCATTGACTAAGGAAGCCCATTTCTCCCCAATGGACTTGTAGACTCAGGAACACAACTTTAGGGAAAGATACAAGGACTTACTAAAAAGAATCTTTGCATGATAGAATACTACATGAAAATTACAATGAGAATATAAACACAATTTTCTATAAAAGAAGCATCTAACATATGTTGATGTTCTTGTCCCTTTTTGCACAATTAATCCATGTCATACAAATTTCACACACTTCAATCTCAAATTACTACATAATATTTTCCACACATTTCTCAAATGATTTTTTATTCTATAAATAACCTCCACAAGAACTCAATAATTAAATTAGGATATCTCCAAAAAAGACCTATAAAATTAAATGTGTGATACTACATAGGTCAGCTTCAAACATATGAACCATGAAGGAAAATGAGTTGTAGATAAACTCAAGGTATAAATGGGACAAAAAAAATCAGAAAACATTCTCCAAATAAAATTTAATTAATCAGGCTCAACCATAAATTAAGGAAACTAGACTATCAGCCCAATCAATATCAATACCACCAAAAACTGCAAACTCTTAATCTTTACACCACTGGGGAGAAACCAAAATCATAATGTTGTCCAAGATGTGAATAATTTATATTATTAACAATATCTTTACAAATTTCTCCTAAATAATTTTATAATCATGTGCTAATGCAAATGAAGAGACCTACTAAATAAATGAGGAAAAACATCCCAAACTGATTATAACAATTTGACACTTAGGATGTGATTCAACAGAAAATTTGAATCATATATAGATGAACCCATAAAACTAGCTACATATGTCCCCAAGTCTACACAAGTATAGCTACTACTTTGAAGGAATGTCGAGGGGTATGTGCAAGATCATGATGGGCCAAAAAGTGGTGATATCTAAGTGATACGATGGCCCATGTGGTTGATGACTTTTTTTTAACCCAAAATTGATGAAACTAAAAGGGTTTTTAAAGGAGATTTTTAGCTTTACACCAATATAAATTATTCTTTACTTTGAATTTAATAAATAATTATTATTCATTTTCTATTTGAATTATGACTAAAGTCCTGATTGATAGGCTGATTGAAAAACATCTATAGCTTTCAAACAGTATCACATTTTTTGAATTTGAAACATGTGTCAAATTCTATGTTTTGCATACTATAGGATTAAAAGAAAAATAAAATCACGAATTTTTGACCAAGTTAAGGTGGTTAGACATACTAGCTTTTATATTTTTAAAAATTTGTAATAAAAAAATCATAATTGATTATTTACTTGGAAAACAATTACAAAAAAATATGCATCACATTGGGACATGAGTCCTCTACTTATATGTAAAATATTATTAAAAAATATTATCATTTTAATGTGGTTAGGGTGGTTAGACAAACACCTACTTCTTAATTTTCACCTTGAAATTTAAGTACTACTGCATTGAAATTTCAAAATTTCACCAAATAGATTTTTTTAAAAATAAACCTAGTATTTCAGAAACTACATTCAATTTTCTACAAATTCTATTCTTACATAATTTTGAAATAATATAGATAACTTATTCAAATTTTTACGTCAAGTTGCCTAACTCTGATTTTCTAAATTTTGTTGCCACTTAAGGGTCTGTTTTCTCCATGATGACCCTACACATACCCCGAGCATTCTAGTAAAATTTTCAGATTAGTAACTTCTTTTTGGTGCAATCTGGAGAGAAATCACTTCTAACTCTTGTTGAAGAAATGTTTATGACAATAAAATATGGGAATAAGCTCTTTTCTAACTACCAAACTTAACTCCAAAGCCACACAACTAGGTCATTCAATGCAAATGAATGTTGACCAAAAAATAGGGTCACTAACTTAGGATAACTTATGTAGTTTTTCTCTTAGGCAACATGATTCTAGGATGAATTTCTTATGTTGATCCCATGGCCATATATGTCAAAATATCACTCTAATATATTCCACTATCCCATTAACTACATCAATCTATCTCTAATGATTTCTAAACTTCTTCATCTTCTATACAAAAATCACTATACAAATATAACCTCAAGTTGACATCAATGAAAACACATATTGAGTTGACATAAATTAAATTGAATTTCCAACACTTACCCCACTAAATAAGTGGATGAAACTCACCACTTAATAAGTGGAAGAGTTTATCTATTTATTTTATTATTACTTACCTTATTGAATAAGCGGAAGAGTTTATTTATTTATTTTATCACTATTTACCCCACTGGATAAGTGGTTGGCACTCACCACTGAATAAGTCGAAGAGAGTTGTTTAATTTTCTTGATTGAAAATATAACCACTACAAAAGTGGTTGAGATGATTCTTTATTTTAATTTAGAATAAAGGAAATTTAATAATTATTTTATTTTATTTTATTATTGACCTTCTACTAGAGTAGACCCTCGTCATATTCTCTCCTCACCATCATGGATCTTGGTGAAAAAAAAAAGGATTTAAATATTCTAAGTGTTACAATTAAATTTAGAATTGTCACCTCTTGTGAGTGTGTTTAATTTTAATCAGATTTTTGTCCCTTATTCACCCAAGTGGATGGTATCTTAGGTAAAACTATATAGGGAAGTTGAACCCTAGAAAGGGATGTGTCTACCCACTCACAAAAGTTATATAATTGATTTAATGTCATATTGTCTATGAGGAAGTGGAACCTGAGCATGTTATTATTGAACATTGACGTATGTGATATTTAAGTCCAATTTTCTTACTATGAAGCCTCTAAGTGTTGTGTAGGAAATCCGATCAAAGATAAACCCTAAGGTATAGATTTAAACCTTAGGTCTTGTTCTCTCGTAATTACTCTCGAAATAAACTTTTACAAGTTAATCTTGAGTTGAGGTCACTTTTTGGAAAAGTGGTTGTGTCCCTAGCTATGCATATACTTGAAGGTTGCATTCTATAAGTTAATTTTAAGCATGGCATATATTTATTATAAACAAAATTTCATTTTGAAATTTTTATTCTCTAATTTTTTTTTATGGCTTGAGTTCATATATCTTTTGAGGTTTTTTTCCAAGCGGTTTAATGATCTATGTATAATAAATATCATTCTAGATTATTTTATAATAGAAGATGTATAATTCAATAGAATTTATTGATTAGGAGAAGGGATAAAATCTCTACCATAAAGGTTAAGGTAAAATATATTCTTTGTATACTTGTAAGGAATCCTAGAAGGATTCACTTGACTCCTTTAGGCTTTAGGCTAAATTCCAAGGTGAGACTCAAGATAGATTTTAGTTTTTACATATAATCCTAAAGACAACAACCTTAGTGCACTTACAATAGACTATTATAGTATTTAGAGAGTGACTTAGGACTTAGATGGTCCTAATTATTATAATTATCTAATCAAAGCATATTCCTATCCTTTATGGATAGATCCCAACCCCTTTTAGGCATATGGCTATCCCAAATGGATAGATGATGTATTTTCCCATATGGATAGATTCCTAACCCATATAGTTGGATGCCCATCCTAGATGGATGGATTCCTATATTGTATGGATATAAGTACCTAAGTATGCAATTTAATAAACACATAATAAAGATAATAAACAAAAATAAATTTAGTTCTAATATATTGGGAGAATAGATCACATTCTTACAAGATCTCTAATTTTATAAAATTACCCAAGATAATCCTTATTCTTTGCTGTCTTGGTAGCCTCTTCTTTGGAAAATCTAGCCCATTTCACCCTTCTATCAAATGCACTTCCTAAGAATCTCTACAATTTTTAAGAACATCTTTACTAAAATGAGTTTGATGAATGAAAGATGACCTCCTAAATCTTGTCCTAACCAAATGTATGAATCCTTCAAGATCAAAATACTCGATCCTTTCTAGTTTTGTTTAGTTTAACAAAACCTTCTCTTGTTGAAGTAAAATAAAGAAATTTGGTGGAGAAAGATATGAATTATACATTCTTTGTTTTCTAAAATAATTTTTTTTTTTCTCATTCATTTCCCATATAATTTCCATAAACACCAACCTATATGGTACACATTTAGGTAGTGCATAGGGGCCCATACGGAGCCCATATATTCTAATAGTAATGGAGTCATTATGGAGATAATAATCTCACAAATTATGTTTAATTGGACTGATTTTTGTCTTTGGGTCTAAGAAAATCCAAAATCTCCATAAGAAATGTAATCTCAGAAACACCCAATCATGACAGGATTTACCTTATGAAATAATTTCCAAATATGACATAGCTAGATGTATGAAAATCCTTATCCAAGATGCAAGTCTAACATTATAGAGGGATAATTTTCTCATATTTATCTCTCATGTTAATGTATAAGGATTTATTCCAATAATATCCTCCCACATATAAGAATATATAGAATAAGAGAGAGTACCATCTAAATTTGACTACCTTATTATCCTTTTTCATTTTTCACAAGATTATTTTCAAAGGAATTATCTATAAACCTAGCTAAGTCAAAATTAATGTTAATTAGGATATTTTGAATATCAACAACCATGTACATAATATGTATCAATTTTTTTTTGTACATCTCCCCCATATACCTGACAGAATGAATAATATGTCTTAATGAATTAATATTCAAAGGAGGTGACATTGAAAGGCTATGGTTCATGCTTGGGAATCCTCAATGATTTCCATTAAAACCCATTTTTTTAACCTTGGGAGATAATTCACCCTAAAACTACTTTTATCCTATTCATTTTTTTATTGAAAGAATCGATTCTTATAGCCTTGTTTGTAGCCATGCTAAGTTGGAAGAATTCAAAGATAAAATATTTATTAATTCCCATTAATATTCTTCCATTTTCTTCCCTAATAACTCTTACTTTTTTGTCATATATCATAAAAACATGTCTAATGAACTCTACATTTATAAAAATATTAAGGAAAACAAGTTTTTTCAAGTCATGGGTCTACACATTGAAAATGGGAACATGGAAATTTCTCTTTCCATATGAATGCACAAATAATTCCCAACTAGTGAAGGAAATCTCGAAATCTTCGAATTCCTCACCCTTCAACATGGAATTTATCTTTTAATTTTAGTATTTAGAGAGAGGGGTGATAATTCCCAACAGTAATAAAGTAGATAGGGCTAGTGAATGCATGGGAATGATACATAATAGACACGACTTGAAAAAGGGGTAATCCCTATATCCAATCAATGATAAATATGGAAGGATTTTGGGTATCCATTAGTATCTTTTCATAGTTATCAAAGAATTAAAAATTTCAAAAGAATAAAGAATCACCAAGAAAGATAGAAATTTTTCAAGTAACACTAGATATCACATGCATGTGTGGCCTTAAAATCCATGTTTCTTACTCTGGATATTGTCCATTTGGAGAATTAATTCATATGATTTATTGTTTATACTTTGTATTTTATGTTTCTTCTTCCATAGAGCTTTCATTTAGGGTTTCTTTCTTGACCATTATTGTAAATTTAGGGATAACCCTTCCTCCATAAGAAGGATGCTTCATATGGTAATTTTCATCTAATTCTTAGAATTAGAGAACACTGTAATTCTTATACTGGGCTAGGATTGTCTTTGTAATCATCCTATGGCTCTTCCTAATGAAGTTTCTTCAATATTTGTTTTGAATATCATGGATTTCTTTTGTTGTGAAAACTTGGTGAAATTTCTTGTAGGTTCTAATGTATTACCTCATTTTCTTGTCGTATAAGCACATTGTAGCTTTAGATGGCTATGATTTCAACTAAGGTACTCAAGTGGGGGCATACATTTTTTATCATGTAACTCCTCTCTTGGATACAAATAATGTACTTATTTTATATGTTTAATAAAACATAGCCTCATTGTAGATAAAAAAGTCTACATTTTATTCTTATCCTAGTGATTTGTGTCCAAAAATTGTTGTTTCCTTTTCCTACAATGTTAAGAACTTGTTCAATTATGTCTACTTTTTGATAAACATTCTATTAAGGACCCGCATGTTCTTTCATATTTTCCTCCTCCTATTGATATATCTACCTCATCTAAAAGTGGTATTGATTTAATTATGGGATTATTTACTCTTGAGGATAAGAATTTTGATACTCCTTTCATACACATCTACTTGTTCGAGTTATCAATAAAAAATTATTACAATATTTTATTTTTCATCAACAATACGATGGGAACGTCTAATTTAGATTTATACAAAAAATTATTACTATATGAAAAAACTAATATATAGCATGAGATTTTTTGACACTATAATAATAAAAAGAAAAAATTGTAACTTGTTGAAGGTAAAATTTGATAAAATATAAAAAAACAGTCTTTAGGAAAACAAGTCAGGTCATTCTATTTTGATATAGTTTTTATAATATTTTATTACTATCTACATAAATGAAAAAATTGCTAGATATTTTTCATTTATACATAGAAAAAATGAAATTAGTTTTTATTTGATGTGTAGAAGATGCAAATTCTATGCAAAAATAAAATACCTACAAAAAATATACTAGAAAAGTATGCTTGTACTAGTGTTTTGACTGAATAAATTTCTTTAAAAGTATATCAATATTAATTTTTTTTAATGGATCTACAATGCTCTGATGGTAGGGATATGTGGTGGAGTCACCTTCATCCAAGAATTAATGTGCTATCATGTATATGATACCCTGATGGGTAATATCAAGATCAAAAAATGCAAATTGATACTCTTTGATAAGAAAATAAATAAATATAATAGGATGTCTATCATATAATATGAATAATATAAAGATATAATTGACAAGAATTGCATAAATAGGAAAAAATTAGGGGGTAGGAAGGAAGGATTGGACACTTCACTTATCATCCAAAGATAGAACACCTATGGGCTCACTTTACAAGTGTATGAGCTAAAACATAGAAAAATAGGATAGGGGAAATTTCCCAACATGGAAATGTTAATCCAAAGAAGAAAAAGGGTTTGTATTCTTTTATTTTCATTAGGAAATAATATCCACACAATGAAATTTAAATCAAACTCAAGGTGAATCGAGTAAAAGTGTGAATATGCAAATTTCAATTTTATGCTAGGATGGGGGTCTAAGTCAAATAGCACTTTGGGGAGAAATATTAAAAATAGCAAATCAAATCCAAATTGTGATCTATCAAGTGCATTTCAAAGCTTAAAACTAAAATTGATAGAACCCATGGATTCTAGGGAGAATATGGAAGGAATAAATGGTTTGTACCTCTCACAAAAAGTGTGTTTTTCAAGGGTCACTGAGGACTCATTCATCATAAGGAAAATGGGTCCTCACTAGGGCTCTTTGAAATTTGTTTCGAGGTTTCATTCCTCTATCTCTTCACTCCTAGATTCACGATTATCAATGTCAAAAATTTAGAAATAATTTTGTAGAATAGTTTTTTTTAAATCACAACTTCTCTTGTAACTTTCTTCAATTTTTATCTTCATGGGATCTTTAATCTAAAATCTATAATCACACGGTATAAAAGATCAAAAAATGATTTTTTGTTAAGTTAATGGGGGGTTTCCTTGGTCAAAATCCATTTTGGTAATTAAACATTATAATGAAATGAAGCATGAAAGGAGTGATGAATGAACAACACTATGTAAAAACTCACCAATACTTATTTGAACTTGTGATTGTAGATCTACAACTAGAATCAAACTACTTCAATGGATGTGGTTATTTATCATGAAACTTGTCTTAAAATCGTATCTTTGAATGCCTGAATAGATCTCGAACTCTACATAACAATATTAGCTCAACAATATGAATGATGTAATACATCTTTGACGTGAAAATTGAACCTTTACTATTGCAACAAATGATGAAGAAACATGGCCTTAAATGTTGTTGAAATCACTCTTGATCATAAAATTTTCTCTAGGATTTGGACACTTGAAAATCTAGGTGAAACATAGTGAAATGACCTCTTATTTATATGTAAGTAACCTTAATATATTGAAATTAAAATATCACAAGTTGACATTGAATCATGGATTTGAAAATGTTAAAATTCCACCAGAAACATATTTTAAAGGGGGGTCCTAGGTCTAAGTGAGGACCCATTCACCCTATGGCGAATGGGTCCTACGTAACTTACCTAGGACACATTCTTGAAGGTTGAGTGTTATGTTATGACATTTATGAATTTCAGATTTATCCTTAAGAAATTGCAATTAATTAGGCTTGAATTTAAATTAAAGGGTCCAATTAAGGAAAATTCACCTCAATTAATTAATGAAGCCTAGATAAGTGTGAAAGTGTAAAGGTATACCTTACAAAACCATAAATAAGGCACAATTAAGTCTTTTATTAATTAGGGCCTTAAAATGAATGTGAATACATAAAGCATATTACAACACCAAATTAAGGCATAATTTATCTCTTTTATTATTAATAATTGCAAAATTATTTGTTTAGAAGGTATACCTTCTCCTACACTACATTTA
>CM021100.1:408007217-408085204 GCA_007115665.2 Sequoiadendron giganteum | reverse complement strand
GAGGAGGGACAGGTAAATATGGATAGTTGAGATAGATAGAAGGAGAGAGATATAGGTAGAGAGAGGGAAAAGAGATATAGAAAGAGGGGGAGGGAGAGAGGAGAGATAGAAAGAGGGGGAGGGAAGGAGAGATAGAGAGAGTAGAGAGGGAGGAGAGAGATAGAGAGAGGTGATAGAGATAGAATTAGAGAGGGAAAGAAGGTGGATATATTGAGAGAGAGGAGGCAAGGAGGGATAGAGAAATAGGTATAGAGGGACAACTATGTAGACAAAAGTAGATATGAAAGGAGAGATATAGGGAGAGGTAGGCATGGAGAGAGAGGTGAGACAAAAATAGAGAGAGGTCTAGGTAGATAGAGGGAGGAGGAGATAAAGAGAAAAATAGAGGGAGGAAGAGGTAGGGATGGAGAGAGAGAGGTGAGAGAGTTAACAAAGAGGAGGGAGGAATAGGTAGGTAGAGAGGGGTGAGATAGAGAGAAAGAGAGTAGAGAGGGAAGGGGAAAGAGAGAATTGAGATAGGTGATAGAGATGTGTGATGGAGCTTAAAATTAGAGAGATAAAGAGGAAGGTGGAGAGATTGAGATGGGAGGAGGGGGGAGATAGATATGTATAGATGGATAGGTTAGATAGAGAGAATTAGAGAGCAAAGGTGGGTGAAATGAAGATAGAGGGAGAGAGAGGTGGGGAGAAAGAGAGGTGAGATAAAGAGAAGTAGAAAGGGAAGGAGAGAGAGGGAGATAGAGAAATTTAGAGAGGGAGGGAGGGAAGGAGAGAGAATTGAGATAGAGAGAACTATAGAGGGAAGGAGAGAGAAGTGAGATAGAGAGAACTAGAGAGGGAAGGAGAGAGAGAATGACAAGATAGAGAGTAGAGAGGGGAGGAGAGAGGGAGGGAAGCAAAGAGAGAGAGAAAGAGAGGAGAGGGAGGGAGGGAGGTATAGGTAGGTATAGAGAGTAGAGAGAGATATATAGAGATTAATGGAGAGGGATGAGAGATAGAAAAATGTAGAGAGAGGAGGGATGGAGATAGATATTGGAGAGGGAAGGAGAGAGAGATGGACATGTAGAGACATAGTTCTTGAGCTCAAGGAATATATTGTTAGATAAAGGGATGGAGATAGTGAGAGAGAGAGAGGTCTAGAGAATAAGAGATGAAAATGAGTGAGATAGAGAGAGAAAGATGAAATTTTACCTCTTGAGTACTAAAATTTGACCTCCTGATTACTGAAATTTGACCTACTGATTACTAAAATTTGACTAAGTCTAAAAATTTTGAAATCTTCCAAAAACTAGAATTTGCATTATAAATCTTAGAGATCTAAAACCACTCTCAAACATCCTACCTATATATACATGAAATATAACTTAAAGTATAATAAATTAAATGTCCATATGTAAATGTCAACTTATACTTAAATGTTTATTTCATGTATATAGTTTCCCTGATAGAGAAAGAAAAAATCTAGTTATGTGCAAAGCAGGCCATTTGGCAGTTGCCAAATGACTCATCACATTTGGCACACACCAAATTTGATAAGTCATTTGGCGCTTGCCAAAAGGCCTCCTTTAGACGTGTTAATTAACAAGATTTGCTATATTTTCTCATATTTTCGACTGTGCTCCCCATCTCATTTGTACATATTTCAATGCAAGTTTAAAAAACAAACCGTGATAGCGTTAACCCCTATCTCAGCTATCTAAATATATAATTCTTTTTTCAGTTTGATTTAGTTAAGGTTTTGATGCATGGCTTCTATTGTAAATGCCTTTGTTTTTGGTCAAAAACCAACATGTGCTAGGTTTAGGATAGATTTTTACACATTCATCAGAATGTGAAACAAATTACATTTTTTGAAAGTAGACTCCATTCTACACATGATGAAAAAAAAAATCAATTTTTGATTAGTTTGCAAAAAATTGGGGGGGAGCATGCTCAAATTTCAGCTTTTCAAGATGTGTCCACTTCGAAAATTCATAAAATATTATATATTCATTAAAAATATTATCCAAAAGAAGGAGGATAAACTACATGGTGTTAGCTAATTTCTCACTGATGGGATTTTTGAAATTCTAAAAAAAAGTTAACCAAAAAGGGGGGAGCCCTCAAGCGCTATGCTATTTTTTTTGATAAAAACAAGACCTGTTTTGGGCCCCCCCCTTTTTGAGACCCTTAATCTTCTATAATTTCACAATAGTATCTTAGAAACTAGACTCGGAGAACTTCAACTTTTGTTCTTTCCACATCTTGAAATTTTGAGCGTAACTATCTTCATTTTCTCATGCAAATCAGAATTTCTTGATTTCAGAAAAAAAAAAAGTGGCATCTTAGGAGCCAAAATTGTGTCACAGATTGGTGCACTTACCCATCTACATAATCCTCCATGAATTTGTCTATCATATCATGAAAAATTTTAGTCATTTCCCATTGGTATGTAGCTCCTGCATTTTTCAACCCAAATGGCATTAGGTTCCAACAATATGTACCCCAAGGACATGTGAACATTGGTTTATCTTGATCTTCAGGTGAAATATTTATATAGTTATATTCAAAAAATCCATCCATTAATGAATACATAGCATGTCGAGCAGTCAAATGAACAATCATATCTATGTTTGGTAGAGGGAAATCATCTTTTGGGCATGCTTTGTTTAAATCCCTGAAATCTATACAAATTTTGATCCGTCCATTTGGCTTTGATATAGGTACAATATTGGAAATCCATTTTACATAGTCTATAGACCAAATGAATCCTATATCTAACTGTTTCCTTAACTCCTCTTTGACCAGTTATTCAACATGTGGGTGCATTTTTCTTAGTTTTTGCTTCATAGGTTTTTCCCCCTACCTGATGGATAAATGATGCATGATAAGATCTAGATCTAACCTAGGCATATCTACATATGACCATGCAAAATTGATTTTATTATTTTCAAGGAATTTTGTAAATCTTGAAATTTCTTCTTCTATTAGGGATGCAACAAATTACAAGACTTTGGGTTGTGTCGTAGTACCTATATTGAGTGCCTCCATTGGTTCTATTAGAATAGAAGACCTTTCTTGATAATTCTCAAGAAGAGTGTCAAGTTTCCCCTACTCTAGTGCCTTTGAAAGGTTTTCACTATCAGATGCGCTCTTTATTTTTCCCTTTTGATGATATAATACTAACTTTGTTAGGTTTTCACCATTAGATCCTTCTAAAATATTATTAATTTTATATAAGAAACTTGGCACTTTCCTATCTAAAACTTTGATCTTGTGATTTGTTGGTGGAACTTGTTTCTGAGTTGGATGAACAAAGAAAGTTTACAATAGTTTCATCATCAAAAAAAATTGGGATATCAATTGGTGCAATTTGTTCCCAATCAATGAGTTTGGGATGGACTAAGGTAAATGGATCATCAGGTTGGGTAAGGTCATTAGTGGTTAAGGTTATGATACTGTTATAGTTATGAATGTTATGAGGAAGATCTATGATGGTATCCTCCTCTCGATCATCTATATCATTTTGAATTGAATCATCATCACCTAAGTCATGATCACTTTGCAGGATGTAATCAAGTGGAGGCCTTGAGCTTTCCCCTTGTGTCAATGTGGATGTATATTTATGTATGACATCTACCTGTTTGTCCCTCTGAAATTTATCATAAAAAATGGTGTCCCATTCATATTCAATAGAGTCAGTATCAGAATTTTTTTCTTGTATTCTAAGAATTTTTTTAGCTAGCTCCTCACTAGATTCTCTTTGTAATGTTTCTTCCTTTGTATCCTCACCATATCCTAACCCAACTTTATCTTTAGAGTGCATTGGTTTTATTCGGATAGGTTCAAAAATACCTTCTTTTCTCTTGCCTATAGGGCCTTTTCCTTCATAACCCATTTGTTGCATTATTGTATAACTCTTTCCATATTGCACAATGGGTAACGTAACATGTTGGAGCATTTCATCATCATATTTATAGAGCCAATCAAGAACAAACCTGTATTCTATTTAATTTTCTTGAGTATTTATCTTGATAAATCTTCCATCAAAATTTGTAATGGGAACAAAAGCTTGTGTGCTTGATGCTAAAGTTGTTATACTCTCCCACCCCATTATCTTTTAATTTTATCTTGGTGCCAAAATTCTTTATGATTTTTCCTGCTTGTTTAGTATGTTTAGAAGTAGAATTTTCCAAAGCCTCTCTATTATGTGAGACAAAAGTATCCTAAGTTTGTCTAAGGCTAGAACAAATATGAGTACTAATATGTTCCGTTGGTATTGTTACTTCTTGTCCGTCATATGCAAACTTTAAACATTGATGATACTTAGATGAAAATTCTTGCATGTCATGGATCCATGGATGACCCAAGAGTATGTTATAGGATAGATCCTGATCTAGAACCTAGAAAAAGGTATTCTTCACAATAGTCCCACTCTGATTGGTGGCATGATGAGGCCTTTGGAAGCTTTTTCCTCATCATCATATGCTTTGATTCTAATTTTACTTCATGCATCTATGGATTCCTTTGAATATCCCAAAGAAAGGACCAATTTTAAAGTACAAATGTTTAATCCGGCTCCCCCATCTATCAAGATATGTCTGATTCGGACTTTATGAACCATGACCTCTAAATAAACTGATGAATTATGGGGGTGGGTCATGGAGGAGTCATCCTTTTCAGAAAAAAGATAAACATGTGGGTGAGGACAAGTTTCCCACCATGGCTTGAAATTCATTGATATCCAGAATAAGAGACACATATATGTCAACAAGTGCCTTTTCAAGAATGTCCTAATGGGCTGGTGATATTTTGAGCAGCTCCAAGATAGAAATTCGGGCTGATGTTTTTCGCAATTGATCGACCAAATTGTAATGACTTGGAAGGGGAATTTTTACTTTATATGAACTTCCTTTTACAATGATCTTGGCCTATCCCCTTGTTGTAGCATTAACCTCTCAATATTCTTGTTTTCCTTTGATCCTAATACCATTGATTTGTTGATCATCGGTGTAAATATGATTGATAATGGTGTCATGGACATGATTCACGTTCTTTCCTTTGTCACCTGAGATTTCCCCTTTTTGATAATTGGGAAGAGGATCCTTGAATTCTTGATGATTATTGTTAGAATCAAACATGCTCTGATACCATGTTAGAATTGGCTATGGATGCCAAGATCTATGGACCAAATGGAAAGCACAAAGAAGAGAGAAAATAATGTGACAAGAATAAACTGTATTCAATGTCAATATGCTATGATTCAATGTGTGTGTGTAGTAGAGACCCCTTGGTTATATAGCCAAGGTGAGAACATAGGAGTGTTTAAGATTATGAAAAGTGTCGTAATTTTATAACATGAGACAAAATTGAAAAGCTATCACTCCACCTAAAGTGGAAAGAGATAATGTGATAACCACCACAAATAGTGGATCACCCACAAAAGGTGGAAACCTAATCACATAATATGTCCATCAAAGGTGGAAGTGATAAAGTGATAACATGATAAGTCCACCAAAGATGGAAAATCTCCAACAACTCCTATGTGGTCCCTAAGTAAACTTAACTAAGGTGTAATTATGACCTAGGACAAGGTACAAAATATTTAACTACACCAACAATTATCATTAGCATTGTGTCCCTCAACCATTATGGTATGGTTATTAATCAAATCCTAAATGAGATTCTTTAACCCTTGGTAATTACTTGTCTTGTGACCCTTGCATCTACGATAATCATAAAAGTGTGAGTGATTCCACGATGGTGGTTTAACTCGAGGCTCATAATCTCTTTGTGGTGGAAATTTATAGCATTTTGATTGAATAGTTCTTTAAGAATTGATTCCAAAGACTGGCCTAATGGAGTAAAACTTGATCGATTTGAAAAAATGGAGATCTGGGTGCATTTAAATTTTAATTATTGCCAAGATTATTACTGTGATTATTAGTCACATTTCCTTGGTTGGAATTATTGTCTTGGTTACTAGAATTTACAGCATTGTTGGTACGTTGGACACTTGATACATCAAGAATGGTAGGTTTCACATTCACATTGTTAGCATCTACTACCCCATCATTCACAACATTTTTATTTCAAGCCCAAAATCGTGACTTGTCATTATTGTTGTTATTATTGTTATTTTTATTTTTTTTGTCATACAAATTTGGACTTTCTTTATCAAGCTTTAAAACTCCACGTTTGACGAAAGCACCCTCAATAGTAATTTCATTTTATTTTAATTTTTCAAACGATTGAGGACAATGGAGATTTAGCCTATAACCCATCTCTTGATTCAAACTGTTGATAAAGATCTCCATCTTTTCCTTTTCAAGAACAAGATGGGAATATCTGGCAAACAACCTTCTCCACCTTTGTAAGAATGTGGTGAAGGATTCCCCAATCTATTTCCTATAAATCAAGCATGATTATCGGGTGTTTTATATTATAGGAGTATTGTGATATGAAATTATTTATTAACTCCTCAAATATTTTGATGGGGGTGTGATCTTTGAAAGCCACTCCATGGATTTTCCACCCAGACTTTGTGGAAAAAATTGTAGTAAGTACATGTATCTTCATGAGTGAATTCTAAGCTCATATTTCAGAAATCCCTCACTTGATCAATGGGATTTGTTTTCCCATTATACCTATCAAAATTTCAAATTTCACAATGTTTTGGAAAAGGAATCATGCTAAGACTCCTATCGAATGGATATGGGCAGATATCCTTCAAAACATACTTCTTTGTTGTACCCCCTTGAATTTATTTTATTTTCCCTTGAAATGCTCTTATCTGTTGAGTAATAGCACTAAAATCTTTAAGAGGGGCTTCGGGATCCTCTTTCATCCCTTCCATGTCAAAATAAATACGTAACTTAGATCCTTGATTAGCTAATGAAAGGAAATATATTTCCTTTTTTCATTCAAAAATTCTTTCCATGAGAGTATGGAATTGAGGATCCTATTATGTTTCTTGAAGCTTTTCTTCTGTTATCTCATCAATATTAGGATTATCCTTAGTACAAAGTCTATGAAAAGGATTTTCTTCCCTATCACACCTATTAATTGTCTAACCCATGTTGCTTGATGTAATTTCCCTTTCGTCTCTTTCTATGTTCTTTTGAGATCTTGTAACAACATGTATAAGCTTTTACCTGATTTCTAATAACCTTGATCAAAAGATGAAATAATGTAATTTTAATGGATATCCAAGTTGGAAATAGAATGAATATTCTATTAATATGACTTGTGAAATTTCTAATCTTTAGCTCATGATTCCGAGTTGAAAGGATGAATATCTAGTCATGGTGAATTAAACCAAAAATAAAAAATATAGATGATATTGCACTTTGTGTTGCTTGATCGTAGATTTGTAAAAATAAGGATTTTGTTGATAAATGCCTAATGTTCCAAAGTTCTCTATTGCTGAAATTGATTAGGATGAGTAGAGTATACATTTTTTGGTTGGGGGATAAAAGAAGAATGAATAAGCTAACTATGATTATGCCTTTGAGAAAGATCTCTTCTTTGAAAGAAATCTCGTGAATATAATGGTTCTATGGAAAAATCGTCAGTGAAACCTCTAACAAAGTTGTCATATTGATGAATAAAAGTTTTGTGTTCAAGCAAAACTTTTCGACTTTGGAATAAAAACTTCCTCCTTTACAATAGTTTCTGTTAGAGTAATATGTTATTATGCTTAATTAATTATATCATACTAGTTAATTAATTAAGTCACTTATTCCTTTAGTTGCTTAAGCTAAACTTAGGCACATTAATAATTATTTATTAATTATTAAGTGTGCACACTAGGGTTTCATTTAGGGTTTCCCTTTTAAGGTTTCTTGATCTCCTTCATAAGGATTGATCTCTTTGTAATAATTTGAGATTCTCAATAATGCATTTTTACTTTGAGGTTTATGGAACATCTTTTTTGGTTCTACATGTCTTTTGCATGTGACAGGTGATTGCATGCAGGTGATCTTGGTTTCCAACATGGTATCAGAGCTCTAGACCTATCGCTACCTATTTGTGATCTGAAGATATGGCCTTTCAGTGAGTTTCAAGTGCAAGGGTTTCCATAGGCATCTTTTCTGCAAGATCTAGGGGTAGCCAATTTTTTAGGACACTTTGGGCTCAAACAGACGTCGACATCGCGTTTGCAGCACCCAAAAACCCTAGAAACGCCTATCAAATTGTCCATTTTAGTGAAGTTGGTCTGGAAGACAAAAAAAATTTGCCAGGGAGGCCGTATGGCCTCCCCAGCATGCTTCCTAATGCACCAAAATCGAAAAAAAAATTAAAAAATGTGAATTTTGGGGATCCACGCCGATGCCTCTAATGTTGTAGGATCCTGCCCCTCGGCCGCCATCGGGCGACCACCAGGCGGCCGTTGGCCTGCCACCACCGTTGGCTTCCTCTGCCAATCGGCCACCAGCTCCTTTAGCCCCTATGGGCCCTCCATTGCTCGGTCGAGGTCATATGGATGACCAGGCACTATGCGCTTGGCCCCCGGCCCACTCCAGCCCCCGCCCTGGTCACATGGGTGACCAGGGGCCAAATTTTCTTTTGCAAGAGGCCAATTTTTTGTGGCGACAGCCAGATGGCCATCAATTTTAGACTCGTGAATTGCTAACATCAACATCCATACGACATTCTTTTTCCCCCCCCTCCTAACCCTAGTTTTCCCTAAAAGAGCAGTTTTTTTTTTGGCATAACTTGGGCATACGGTATCAAAATTGGGAAAACAAGATATCGCCAGAAAGCTAGTTCCGATAACTTTCCTATGGTGTAGTTTATTTTATAGTATTTTCTTGTTTTACTACATTTATTTCTGTTTGAAGTTAGATGTTTATTTTATGCTTCCAAGCTCATAACTTTTTGCCACGATCTCCAATTTTCGCTGTCTTTGCAGCATTGGAAAGGTATTGAGGAGCTCTATGTTGCTGTCCATGCAGATTTATTTGTATCTATCCCAAGTTTATCATTAATCCAGATTTGACCTGATGGGTCTTGTGGAGATTGCTTGGATGTTTTCACATTTCGGAGAGTGGAACTTGCATCTTTGCACTTTGTTTTGAGTAATACATCATTCAATAATTGACTGCTGCTTCATAGATTCCAGGGTTGTTCCCGTTTGGAGTTTTTCGAGTGTTTTGAGGTATCAAGTCTGCTCCTGCTTTTATCATGATTCCTTGAGTCAATCAGTGACTCTCATTCGGTTTCAGTAGTAGACAGAAGTATCTTTCCTTGCTTGCCAGATTTCGGTTCCAATGTTACTCTACAAAGTTCTTCCAATGCTTCTTTGCAGCATGTCATCTCATTGTAGGGGGTTTTTGTCCCACTGGGTTTTCCTCCTCTACCTCTTTCTTGCATTTGTAAATGGGTACCTGATCAAGCCTAGTTGTCGGGACCCATCCTTTCTTGCATGCATCTTCTTCTAGTGTTTTAGCTTCTTCCTAGGTTCATCTTAAGGGGGGGTGTTAGAGTAATAAGTTATTATGCTTAATTAATTATATCATACTAGTTAATTAATTAAGTCACTTATTCCTTTAGTTGCTTAAGGTAAACTTAGGCACATTAATAATTATTTATTAATTATTAAGTGTGCACACTAGGGTTTCATTTAGGGTTTCCCTTTTAGGGTTTCTTGATCTCCTTCATAAGGATTGATCTTTTTGTAATAATTTGAGATTCTCAATAATTCATTTTTACTTTGAGGTTTATAGAACATCTTCTTTGGTTCTGCATGTCTTTTGCATGTGACAGGTGATTGCATGCAGGTGATCTTTGTTTCTAATAGTTTCTTGTGACTGAGAGACTTCTTTGGCTTTCTAATCCTCTTCTCTAGGGACTTTTTAGCCAAATTTGTAGACTTCCAAACCCTGAGCATAGAAAAAGACTAGAATAAATGGAAAAAAATTGGGGTGTCAAAAAATTACCTAGTTTCAGAACATAGATGTGCTAATTTGTTTAGAAAATGCACTAAAATATCTAATATATGCCCTAGAATTTTATAGTTATGTGCTAAACCAGAGCACAAATGCGCTAAAATGGAGCATGAATACACTGAAACAGAGCACACATGCGCTAAAATAGAGCACAAATGTGCTGAAATAGAGCATAGATGCACTAAAACAAAGCACAAATGTGTTGAAACAGAGCACAAATGCACTGAAATAGATGAAAGATGCGCTAAAATATTCAATTACTGTACTAAGATAGATATGTTTTGACAGTTTGATATTTTTGGATGATCTTTATCTGATTTAAATTTGGAAAAACATGGCATACAATAGAAAACAGTTGTTTTGCAAATCCTAAAATCTAAAAAGAAAGTGTGTATGTTCTTGAGATTTTCATGGTTATTGAAAAAAATAAGAACTTTAGATAGACTCACTCTTAGTTTATCAAAAAGGTCATCATAGCAACCACAACCCACATCTTCAAATTGCGTCGACTCACATAGTCGTGTCACCCCCTAGAGGGTGCGTGTGTTTTTGTCTTTTCTAGGTCCGTACTCAAGGTTAGATTTCTTGGTCCCTTGAGCAAAAAATCCATGGAAATTATATGGTGAGTGTCTTGGGGGCATATTATTCCCTCCCCTTGCACTATGATTATTATGATGTTTAGATACTGACACAGCTGGCTTTCTACACTATGGTTTGTAATAAAGGTATCTATTAAACGTAGCAATAGATAAACTCCCTCAAGAGACATCCCAATCATTAGAACAAATATTTTTGGGATGGTTATCTTGCTCACTTCTGTTGAATATGGGTTTCCCCAAAATTCACTTTTGGTTAGAGTGGGATGGAAAACCTAGCTTTGGTTGTTCCCACTTAGGTCATTCTTGTAGGGTGAGTACTTTTCCCACTACAACAAGCCTTCTAAAGGATGTAATAAAGCATGAATTGCATAAAATGAAAAAGGTAAGTCTGGTATTTTGGTCACCTAGTAAAGTGGAGAGCATAAACCTATTACCCAACAATCACAACAAAAAAATGGTTCAATTTTAAATCCAAATGAAAATTTTCAACACTAAGTGAAGATGTTGCTTCACAAAAAGCATTGGATTCATTTTAACCAACATAAAATAATGTTTGGTAACTACACTAGGATTGATAAATTCAAAATTTAAGTGTCTTTCCTAGGATTGCTTCATTTTTCTTTAAAACTGAATTGAAAAATATCTATCCGCAGATGGTGTTGGAATCAAGATTTATTTTTTTACAATCCCTATATGTGCTAAAAAAATTGGTAAATGCACTAAAATAGTTAATAGATGTGCTAAAGGAACAAATAGGGATGCGCTAAAATGGTTTGTAAATATGCTAAAGGAACTAGCAAATACACTAAAATAGGATGCCAATGCGCTAAAATAGTCGTAGTATGCAACAAAAAACTCGTCACATGCACTAAACTGAGGCTCATATGCACTAAACTACAACTCCAATCCATCACCTATCAGAAAACCTGCAGTAAAAAGATTAAAAATGGGATAAGGCCCCATAGTGGGCGCTAAAAATGTGTGTGAATATGTGAGCTAACTAGAAAGATAAAACAGCACACCAGTGAAACATTAAATCAAAGGAAACTAATTAAAAAGATAAAACAAACTCTAAATAATAGTAACTCCTTCAAATGCATTCCATTGTTCTTTATCTCCAAAGATTCGATGCAAGTTATTGGCTCTCAGTTGGTTTAAGCAGTAGCTTGTTAGAATGACAACTTAGGAGAACAAGTTTGATTCAACATGTATGTCCATTGCTAAATGATTTAAGCTATGCTATTCTATGAAATTGAAAATGCTAAAATGCTGACTCAAATGCAACTATAGTAACTGCACATAAAATATAGGATGAAATCTACTCTCCAAAGAGTTATATTTATAGATTTTTGGCAAAGATCAATGGTCAAAATCGAACCTGTCAAGATGAACGGTGTGAGATTCTGGAAGTTGAGAGAAAGGTGGAAGGTTGAGAGAAATATGGAGAGTGTTTTCAACCCACAAAACCATCGTCATTCAAAAATGGAGACAAACATACCATTTGTTTGTTCATTTATGAAATGTTGGTTGAAAGTTGAGGATAATTTCTAATTAAATAAATAAGTTTATTTAATTATATGTAACTTGGATTTTGGAAACTTCCATTATTAAATAATTAATATTTAATTATGTGAAAGGTGAAAAAGGTGTGTAATTAAATATTTATAATATTTAATTATGTGATATGAAAAAGATATTAAATATATAATATTTAATTTAAATGTGAAGTGAAGGGTGAATTAGAGGAATATTCCTTTATTCAAATTTAAACATTTAAACTTAGAATAAAATGATAATTAATATAAATAAATTATTAATTTAATTTAATTAAGAGGAAAATAGCAATAATTAAATAAACTTATTTATTTAATTAAACTAGAAGAATTAGAAAAATGAACGATATAAATAAATAATTAAATTTATTTATATGTAGATGACTTTAGAATATTAATTAAATAATTCATATTTAATTAATTAATATGATTGATTAACTGTGACCATTTTTAGATGTATACAGTATTTATTCCGACATCACTCAATCATCAATTGATTATAACCACATTATCAACTATTTGCAATTAAACAAGGAAATAATAGTTCATACAATTTCCTTGACGTAAAGCATCATATTGATTGAAAATTTTACCCAACATTGAATCACACAATTCCATTTCAACTTTATCATTCATACATTTTTTGTCTAATTTAAAGCATGCCATAACTTAATTTTAAAAAATAAATAGAAAACCATTCCCAAAAGTAATTAGGGTGAGATGTAACATAATTAATCCTACTCTATCTTTTAATTAAATAATTCATTTTATTTAATCAACCTCTAAAGTCATGTCATTTAAATTAAATAAATTAATCTTCATTTGATTTAATCTAACACCACCTTCTTTAATTAAATAAATCAATCTTTATTTAATTAAATCTAAAATCATTATTCCTCTCAACTTTGATTTATTTAAATCTTAACATTTAAGTCTAAATTGTCACATCTCCTAATTTCTCATTAAATTAATTAAACTTTGATTAATTTAATATTAATCTATGTCACATTCTCTAGAGAATGCAACTTGCACAATATATCAATTACTTGGATTTATTAAATTTCCTATTTTCTCTCAACATGGAATAAGGGAGGAATATTCCTTCAAATTTGAATTCAAATCCAAGTGGATTTTTTCTTCCAACAAAACATTCACTCTGTTTACATGTCCTTGTGCATTGAGCCAAATGTCATTTACTTCATTCTTTTTTCCCTCTCACATGTGATTTCACTATTTTGAAATTCTACCTAATATCATTTATTGGCACTTTTATCAAAATGTGCACAACCTTCAACCATTCACATATTGACAAGTGGAACTTGGCCATTGGGTGTTGAATGATCCCACATTGCTCATTTTCACTCATTCTTCCAACTTGGAGATCTATAAATGAGAGGCTCTTCCTTTCATTCATCATCCAAAAATCCATGCAAGTATATTATACTTTATTTCATCCACAACTTATCCATTTCACATCAAGTTTTTATCATTTCATGGTTTCATAGCAAGGTTATGCCAAAATTTCATCAAGGAGCTTCAATCATCCATAAATTATCACAAAGCTTACAATGGAGTTGGCAAAATGCCAATTCCGACACACCAATTGGCACCAGTTCCCCCATGAAATCAAGAGTTTGCATTGCTTAATTAGGATTTCATTTATCTTTCATGTTTATTCTTCATTTTTCCTATTATTAAGCATTGTAAATGGATTTCTTGGGGAATCTTAGTTCTAATTTGCATATGAGCCAACTAATGTGTTTGTTTCTTGTGTTTGTGCAGGTATAGGATTGGGTTTCATAGGTTGGATAAAAGACTTACCTCTAACCCTCTTCTCATGCCCAAGCTAAACAACCTCACAAGAAGTAGTGGTGATAGACATTCCCCCAGTCTTTGGGATGCATAATTTAAGAGATTTCATTGCAAATCTTGGTAGGTACTTGGTGTTTGATTGGTCCCATCTAATATTGAGATACAAGCATGGGGAAAAGATGAAAATCCTTTCTGAAGCTTTACATCCATAAAATAGCAGATAATGCAGTCATATGTTTTTGAAGCAACACATGCCTCCTACTCAAAACGGGATGGGTATTGTGTAGACATGTTGGAAGATGAGGAAGACATGACTGATCAGAATCCCAAGAGGAGGTCCTCCTCAACCAATTCATCAACTTTGACCCATTCAAAAAACATTATCCCATGTGACTAGGAAGTTATTTGATCTTTGATGACGATCAGGTCTACTGATCAGAATCCTAAGAGGAGGTCCTCCTTAACCAATTCATCAACTTTGACCCATTCAAAAAACATTATCCCATGTGACTAGGCAGTTATGTGATCTTTGATGACGATCAGGTCTACTCAAAACTGATAAATTATCAAAAGGAATATGATGATCTGGATGACAACTGTCTATGGACCCTATATTTTGATGGCACCAAATGCAAAGTTGGTTCTAGAGCGGGTGTGTGACTACTATCCCCAACAGGATCGGAGACCATCAAGGAATATAATTTTTCAGTTCTCATGCTCGAACAATTACGTGGAATATGAAGCCTTGGTCCATGACTTGATTATTGTGGAGTGAATGGGCATAAAGAGGGTGGAATCATTCAAAGATTCAGAGTTAGTTGTGAGCTAGGTCCATGGGTAAGCAACTGTGAAGAATATAAGAATGAAGTCATATAGAAATTAGATATGGGATTTGATTGAGAGATTTGAATATTTTCACATGGAAGTCATTCCTCATCACAAAGTAGTGTCACTAATCAAATGAATTCAATCAGTTTGCAATATGAACCAATTCCTAATTCAACAACAAAGTAGAATGCAGTACATATCATTGTCTGGCCAGTAATCCTTGAAAATGATCAAAACTAGAAAGTATTTAAAGATGACATTCAAATCTCTCAATCAAATCCAAGATATGAGAAAGATATTTTGACTACTCAAAACCAAGAGAAGAATCTCTCAAAGAGTACATTATCTAGTTTAAAGGAAATAAGCTCCCTTGAGGTTTAATTTCCCTCAAAAAAAATTTACTGTGAAGATGTAAGAAATGGAAAACAAAGGTGCACTGTGGATGTAAGGGACTATGAAGAGCTTGATGTTGAAAATGAAAGAACATTCAAGTTTGGAAGGGATGTCCCATGGGAAGATAAAGAAAGGAAAAGGGATCTACGTTCGATATATGAGAGAGTTGTAGTCTGGACGTATGATGATGTGAAAGAAGAAAATGCTGATCTATCTGAAGGTCAAAGCATTGATTGCGTAAGAGCTCACCAAATTGATCGAGTCAAGGATCATATATCTAATTGAGCACTCCACCAGGGTGTCTAATCTAGTACCAGTTCAGATAAAGAATGGAAAATATTCGACTCTTTGTTGAATTCAATGATCTGAATAAAGAATCACTCAAAAACCACTACCCTTTGCCATGAATGGAGCAGATTCTGTAGACTATGGCCAAATAAGAGATATTTTCATTGTTCAACGGTTTTTTGCTATAACTAGGTATATGTAAAAGAAAGTGACCAGTTGACATAAAATGACGTTCACCACTAAGTGGGGAATATTCACATATGCAAAGATTCCCTTCAGACTTTCAAACATTGCTGCAAATGTTTAGCGAGCAATGGATATTTCTTTCAGAGGATTGATTAATTAGATCATCTTAATATATCTATATGACCTAATAGTCCTTTCAAAGTCAAAATATGACTATTTTAATCATCTAGAATTGTCAACAATTTAGGATTTCCTTAAGTCCCAAAAAATGTGTTTTTGGAGTACCCCAAGTTACTTGGCTTTTTGTTATCAAAAGAGGGAATATCAATACATCCCAAAAGGGTGAGATCTATAATGGAGTTACCCCTAATAGTCAATGAAAAATAGTTGCAATATTTTCTAGGAAAGATCAAATTTGGTAGTCACTTCATTTCAAACTTTACAAGCATTGCAAGACCTATCACGTTTATGCTCAAGAAGAATGTAATGTTTAAATTGACCCCCGAGGGAAAGGAAACTTTCCAAAAAATAAAGATAGCTATATTTACCACTCTAGAGTTGGATAATCTAAACTATTCTAAAGATTTTTTACTCTATGTATACAACAAACAACATAGAATAGATTATGTACTCACTTAGAAGGATAAGGAGAATAATGGAGAACATCCTATCATATTTCACTCAAGAAATTTTAAGGGTTATGATGCTAGGTGTAACTTTGTTGAAAATTGGGCTCTTTCCATTTCTAAAAACCTAATAAGGTTATGAAACTTGGTGTTATCCAATAGAATCACCATCCTCATCATAAATCCCAATGTACCAGAGTACATCATCAAAGGTGAGATAACCGAGAAGAGGGAAAACTATATCATCAAGATCCTAGAGTATGATGTGGACACTAGACTAACCAAGTTTGTTCAAGGAAGAGGTTTATGTGAATATCTTGGATAGGAAACAAGTTTTGTAGCTAAGAAGGAGATTGATCGAGTGTACTCAAATTAGTTTGAGTCTGACAAGTCCTAGGTGGCAGTTTAAACGTAATATATGCAAAAAGGGTAGTACACAACCAGCCTTTTGTTCCACAAAAGGAAATACTACCAATTCCAAGGCACTAGGTATGTATTAATTAAAGGTATATTATTCAAGAGAAATTATG
This sequence comes from Sequoiadendron giganteum, assembly GCA_007115665.2. NCBI lineage: Eukaryota > Viridiplantae > Streptophyta > Pinopsida > Cupressales > Cupressaceae > Sequoiadendron > Sequoiadendron giganteum. Next base: position 408,068,460 of record CM021100.1, on the reverse strand, counting down.
ATGGTTTCCAGCTCTGATGCTTAGATAAGCCATAGGATGAAAGAGTTCTTAATGAATTCTATAGTAGTCTTGAGGATGCAAATCTCTCTACCAAGACTACCATATTTAAGATAATGTGAGTAGGATATTATTAACACTTTATGTTTCCTGAAGTGCACCATCTAGTGGAAAAGTGTACTTAATGCCAATTATTTGTTGGCAAAAGAAATAATTAATCCTTTCCCTTAAGCCCAATTGTAATGGAAGATACCTTTGCTCAATCGGGTTTGGATCTCATCAGGATTATAAATCCCATTTCAAGTGCTAGCCATAAGTGGATCCTTATGATGATTGATTGCTTCACAATGTTGATGGAGGTCATTTCCCTAGACAATGTTTTAGAGGGTGAGATTATCAATTTCCTTAAGGAGTTGTTAACCATATTTGGTTAACCAAAAACCATCATATCCAAAAAACCTTGGGATTTTGTAGGTTCAGGGATGTATTTTTCTATCAAACATGAATTTTAAATTAAAAATTCATCAAACTACTACCCAAAAGGAAATGGGCTAGCAAAGTCAACTAACCAAAACCTAATTGGGTTAATCGAGTGCATCGGGTCTGAGTGACAAAGAGATTGGTAGAAGCATTTTGAAAGCTCTTTTGTGGGTAGATCAGATTACTCCCAAGTAGATTTTGAAGGCCTATTATTATAAATTGGTGTATGGAAAAGAGGTAGCTATAGTTTTTTCCATAGAAATCCCTGCTTTGCAACTACTAAAAGGCCTAGAGATTGAAGAAAGTGGTGGAATGTTAGTACGGATGGAAGAACTCCCCTAACTTGAAGAAGATAGAGAAAAATAGCATGGATCCATGATCGTCCACCAACAGAAAGTAAAGTGATGGTTTGATAAAAAGACCTCCAACCCATATTTTAGGGAAGGGAGTCTAGTGCTAAAGTATGATGAGCACACTACGAAACAAGGTCAACATAAAAAATTTCAAGCCCTATGGAAGGGACCCTTCTGAATTAATATGTGGAAAGAATATAATGCATATGAACTTGAAGATATGGAAGGTAACTATTTTGATATATCACTGAATGATATTTATCTAAAATTATTCAATTAAAATACACTATTCTTTTAAAAAAATTAACAATTATGTACCATATGTAAAAAAAATTTAAATACATTCTAATTTTGAGAATAAGTAATGAGAAAAGCACCGAAGAAGTAGAAAAGTATTGTATTATATATATTCATTGAAATTTATAGTGTAACATGGCCTGAGGCTCAAATTTAAACTTAAAGCTCTTTCTCAAAAACTCAAAAAAGCATCCCAAAGAAAAAAGAAGAAAAATGGAGGCAACGTGCAAAAAATAGTAAAAGTTAGGCCTCTAGCCATGGTTACATAGGGGAGCTACTCAAATTTGTTTTCTTCTTCTTCCTCTTTTTTTATTCTTCTTCTTTGACAAGGTGAAAAGGAGGTCAATCCATAGCACACATGAGCTCGACACAACACACAGGTCTCAGTTCTCCTTGTCATGATTGTACACCAACAACTCGAATTGTTTCCTCTATTCGATCCCTCAAATATGTTCCATGCCATATTCCCACAATAGCTAAGTGGTTTTCAGTAGAGATAATGAAAGATGCCCTTCAAGGTCTATGGTGCAGAAGTCTAAAAGGAACAACAACTAGACCACATCCATCCCATAGTTCATGTGCCTATGGATGTCCATGGTGCATGGAATACTGACACTAGGAATGACAACTTGCACAATTTTTTTCAACCCTTCTAGAAATATGGAGTCAAACATCTAGCAGCATAAATCAATTATCAGGGGCTTGGGTGACATTTGAGTAGAGCAGGGAGGTGTCAAAGTGGGAGATAATGTTACATTTGCTTCTCATCTGGTTTTCATCAACAATGTAGTCAAGGGAAACTACCCACTTGAATGCAACCGTACCAAGGCAGTCACACTTCTTCACTAGATGCTTAATTCTATCACAAGTAACCTCCCCCATGAAGGTGTATTGTGGTCTTCATGGTACAAGGCAAATAGCAGTACCTATGCTAGCTAACATTATGAAAAATTAATAAGTATAGCATAATGAAAGATAGCAAGAAAAGCTTACTAAAATTACATAGCTATTTTCTTGAATTGATATTGTAATAAGGTGGTATAATGATTTATAGCAAGGAGCTGCGACCAAACCTAACCAGCATAAAGTCTATTTTTGGCTAGATGACAAATGAGAAAATACAAAAGCAACCAATGGACAAGAGATAAATCAAATGAAAAATCCTACATAAGGCCTTGAAAATTAAATTTGGGCATTGGGAGTAAATTTTTACATAGGATTATCATCGTCATGTGTCCTTTTTCATCATCAACACCAGCTATCTCCCTTATGTGAAAAGACATAGATTACTGTGTTAAATTCTAAAAAAAAAAAATGGGTGCATATTTTCAAAGGTACCTTGCATTACTAGCAGGTTTTTCATTAGATAAAAGCATTCTCTCTAAGGAAATGATCTAATTTGTTAGAAGATGTGGCAAGGAGAATGTCCTAATTCCATTCTCGTGGCATTTTTTGCATTCCTAAGGGATACAAATCTCAAATCCACATGTATTTGCTTATTGGTGGCATTTAATAGACTATTGGTAATGGCGTAGAGTTGACTACATGTACATGCTAAGGGAATTAACTACACCATAAAGTATATTTTTCTAAGTAGAAAAATGGAAGTGGCCATTTTGATTAAAGAAGCTCTTTGCAACTTTTCAAAATAGCCATGGTAGAGCCATCATCATTTGGTAGAAAGGTTGTGTTGGCAAAAAAAAGATAGAAAATTGAGAAGAAGGGTGAATCAGTTGTTACCAAAATCAAAATTATACAACATTAATCAACCATAAATCTTAGATGTGATAATTAAAAAGGCAAGCATAAATTAAAAACACATAAGAGACAAATGAACACCAATATTTTATATGCGAAAACCCTGTTAGGGGAAAAACCATGGTGGATGTTAGTCGACAAGATTATATATTGTTAGAAGTATAATGAAGAATGAAAAATGAATGCATTTTCATTTAGGCGCACTACCTAGAGGACATTTCTCAAAAGGAAGGCTCACTGCCTTACATAAAATAATTAGATTCAATCCATCTGATGAAGTTGAACTGAGAAAACAACTTCTACAAAAGCTTGATTACAATTCTAGTTAGACATACAAAAAAATCTACACACTCTTCCACACTTTTCTAGAACTTCTTCACACTCTTCTATGCTCTTGAATGATTTGAAATTTATTCACACATGTACACCTCTTGCACACACTGAGCATTGCCTCTAAATGAGGAAAAAACACTTATATATATCTACTACTTGAATTTACATCCACTATTTAGTCAACCTCAAATAAAGAATAAATTACAACTATCGGCTTGATAAATGAATAAATGTCAATGTGCACCAACACATGTTGGTCACAACATAGTGACGACCCAATAAAACACCTTTAAACACACCAAACAATAAAATACTAATCTTTGTGGATCTGCAACACGTTATCTCCATCATGTCATCCAAGAACATGAAAACTCGAGCACACATCGGAAAAATATTCAATCACAAATAATCTGATCAATGTAGACATACGAGAAGGATAGAGTATGATATAGAATCATTCATGAATGTCATAGGTACATGCACAACACATGAAATTACCAGAATTTCATTTCCTTCATCCAAGAACACCATCTACAAATTTTTTTTTTATAAGAACACAAATCTTCATAACTAAAACACATATTGATGTGCACCCCTCAAAATTTCAAACAAGATACTAGAATGCTTCAGCAAAAAACCCTTTGAAGTGCACCTTTAGATCTTCACTACACAAAACTCTCCAAAATTTTGACCTTCCTAGCTTCATTGGCTACTAGCAATATTATTTTTTATAATTTTCTTGATATCCTTGACATATACAACCTAAAGCATCATCAATGATAATATTGTTGACATCAATTACAACCAAATATTATCAATGCAACCACAACATCAAACAATATCCCCCTTTGGAATTGATGTCAACACATGATGTGAAAAATAATGCCACCAACCCAACTAGCTCTTCTCCAACAATCTCCCCATGAGATTGTGTACTCTTTCATATTTCCTTTTTCTCCCGTGTTTTTCACATTTCTCTTCTCTCCCCCTTTGAAATCAATGGGAAAGGTACACATTTTCTGATCACATATTTGAATCATGTGACTACTCCACCTGAGTAGTATCGAACACAACATCAATTTGGAATAAGATATGGCTATGAATTCATAGAATCATGGAAATACTTGCATCTTAGTTCTAATCAGGAGGAGAAATCACCCCTAACTTGCCCCTAATGTATTCAAAATTATCTTTAGGCAACTTCCTAGTAAGTATGTCTACAATTTGTTCCTTGGTAGGTATATACTCTAGTCTAACTTCTTTGTCACTCACTTTATCTCTCAAAAAGCGATATTTGATGGATATATGTTTTGTCTTTGAATGTAGCACTGGATTCTTGGAAATATTAATGGCACTTGAATTTTCACATAATATGGAAATTGGTTCTTCATACTCAATTCTAACACCTCTCAAATTTTGCTTCATCCACAATACTTGGGGACAACTGTTTATAGCAGCAATATATTTTTCCTCAATAGTATTCAATGAAACAAAAAAATTTCTTTTTGCTAAGCCAAGATACCAAATTCTTCCCTAAGAAGAATGCACCACCACTAGTACTATTCCTTCCATCCACATCTCCTACCCAATCAATATCAATGAAATAATTTAGGGTAAGATCATCATCCCTAAGATACCAAAGACCAAGATCAACTGTTCATTTCAGACATCTGAAAATTCTCTTCACAATAGTTACATGAGAGTCTTTAAGATCAACATGAAATCTAACAACCATGCATTCAAAATTCATTATCTTCGGTCTAGTCTAAGTAAAATAGAGTAATCCACCAATCATTGACCCATATCTTTTCTAATTTTCCTTAGGAGAATCACCAGTCTATGTAAGTTTTCATTCGATTATCATAGGTGTACCAATTGATTTTGAATCTTCCATGCCAAACCCTTTTAGTAGCTCTTTCACATACTTAGATTGCGATATGGAAATTCTATCATCGAACTGAGTGATTTGCAATCCTAAAAAGAATTATTACTGTAGACACCTAAAATTGTCCATGTCATAATATTACCTAGTTGATACATGACCTTGTAAATCATCTTGTAATATTTTACCCTAGGTCATTACATTATGCCACTTATCCTAGTTATTCCATTTAATCACCTTCCCAATTAATTAAATAAATTTCATTTATTTAATTAATTCCCCCTTCACATGTCTCAAAATAATTCAAATTAAATATTTGAATTAATCTCTCACTTATTGTCACATTGCAACATGTGTCACATGACTACAACTCTTCACATGCATAAATAATTTAAATAATTTTCTTATTTAAATTATGAGATTCTCACTCACATCCTATTTTTACCCCCATTCATTGTGTGTCATAAGCATATTTTCTTCCATAATAAATAAAAGAATCTCACTTATTTCCTCACATCTTAATTTTAGCCTCATGTCATAACCCACTTAATGTGTGTCATAGGCACTAAAATAAACTTTTAATCATGGCCATACATATCACAAATTTAACTTTTAATCCTGACCATCGAATCAAATCAGTCTTCTCCTATAAATCAAGCCTTTCACAGGTCATTTAAGAGGATCTTCTTCGGGCATCCTCACTTTGCCAAAATTTCTCTCAATCTTTTCATCTATCTATCTATTTTCTTCTATCATATTCAAATTATCGTTATGCTGCAAAAATGAGCAATCAACATATCAAATACTTGAATCCTTCAAAATCTCGCATTCTAATGTAGGTGGAGAAGAGCAATGGAGATAAATCAACTCAAGTTTGAAGATCGGTTTGCTTTATTTTATTGTTTTCATTTCATGCTTGCTTGTACTCTATTGTGCTAGTTAGGGTTTTGATATCTTCTTATTCTAGTTTTATAACTGATTTTCCCTTACTACATTTGGTGAACCTGACATGAATCCTTGGATCTAACTTTCTTTTTTGTAGGTTTCATTAACTTTTTATTGCAGATCTGCTAGTTTTTAAAGAAAACCTCGATTTTACAAATTTCATCATATCTTCCAAATGGCTGTACATTGTTATACAATATTTTCACAAAGGCTTATAAATCATCTCAAGAGGCTACAGTAAACAAATGGAGGGTTTATCATGAATGTTTCAAGAGTTATCATGATTTTATATATTTTCATAAAATTGTCTTTTTGGACTCAAATTAACGAATTTTTTAAAAACCTTTACATTTTTAGAAATCACTTTCAATTTTAATAGGGGATTGTATTTTATAGATTTGATTTTGATGTTAAATGAAGTTCTAAATAAGCTGATCTTTAGTTTTTGTATGTTTTTCACAAATTTGTGATTTTGAGTGCAAAACAGAGAATTTTTCTAACTTCTTTACATTTCTGGAAAGCTCTCAAAAAATTAGCAGACATTCCTTCTTTGAGTTTTTATTTTTCAAATCAATAACATCTTCAAATAATCGAATCTAATTTGGTTATGATAAAAGCATGTGTCTAAAATTGAAATTTCCTGATGAACTTTTTGTTTTGGCTGCATTCTAATATCATTTTTTTTATTTTGCAGGTGATCATAAGGAGCTTTAGTAGCAGAAATATCAGTCATACACATCAAATTGGAAAGTGAAAACTTTCGGGTGCACTCATTCTATTATCTCTATCTATCATTTGATCAATCAATCTTGTTTGCAAAACACTTCAATTTGGGGCTTTAAAACAAACATCTTGTTTGCAATCACACTTTAAAATTGGGCTTAAAAATAACCATTGTCTTCCATCACACATTTTGACTTTGGGTTTAAAAAGAATAAGTGTTTGAACTGTTTTACACACATTTCAATTTTCTAAAGGGAAATTAACAACTGCTAGTGTGAATCAAATGTGTGTGTGATCAAAAACACCTCACTTGGTTCGCTTTTGTCAAACCCTTCATAGGAGGCCTGCTAGGGGATTTCATCACCCCTAGGGATGACCTCAATGAAGGTGTGAATCGAAAGACACACTTCTTTGAGAGTTAAAATCTTGTCACTCTTGGCTAAGCCCCAGAAAACTTTATACCTTTGGGAAGTGAAGGTGAAGGGTAGGTTACCCCTTTCTCTTAGCTGTGTGGCAAGATTTTTCTTTCAAATTATCCTTAGTCAACCTCGTGCATCCTAGCTTAAAACCTAATTGGCCATACCCACTTGACTATTTCTAGGACTTGTTGATGTGTCTTCTTCAAGTGTGTGCTTAATCATCACATTCATAATTTCAAACTCAAACTTTCGTATGTGTCTTGTGTGTGTGATTCATGTGTGTACATGTGTAATCATTTGTTTGCAAATCACCATATCAAGCTATGAACACCAACACATAAACATATCATTCTAATCATCTTAATCATCCTTCTTATAATCACATTCAGATCAATTTCATCCTAATCCTAGTCAAGCACTTGCTAAAATGGTCCTAATCCTTAATGATCTTAATCACAAGCCCAAGGCCATACTTCGAGAAGCCCCTTCACCTAATCATGAAGATAATGCAAAACCATATATCCTCCAAGGTGGGTCAAACTTTACTCCTAGTGATGATGAGAACTTTGTAGATCTTAGTGATGATGAGGACATTGTAGATCCTAGTGATGATGAAAAATTTGTTGAAATCTTAGGTCACCTTAATGATGCTATTGACAAGGGAAATACAACCATAATTTTGGAATCATACACCATTCCATCTACTAGTCCTCCATCACCATCTAATAAAATGCCTATCTCAAAGCACACTAGTCCTACACCAACACCACGATCCAACTTCTCAAGCTCTAATCCATCAACCAAAGAACCCTTTAATGATTTTCTCAAAAGACTACTAGCAGGAAAAAGACCATCCCCATGACAAGCTCCCATTAATGAGCTTACCAACGAACCTTTGAATGTCATGCCTATTCTTCCAACTCCACCATGTGGTCCATAACCTATTGATTATAAAAATCATACAAAGCCTCTTCTAGAGCCTTCCACTTCCATTTCCACTCGAATCCAAGAGCTATGTCAAGAGGATTATCCTAAGCATGAGGAAACATTAACCTCTCATTCTAATCAAGATCTACGCCCTTCTAGTGATCCCACTCATAACATACTTGGTCATATTCATGATGAAGCTTCCCTCTATGATCTAGATCCTACCTATGATCAAGAAGACCATGATGACCCTCTTAGCCAACTCTATGCATTCCATGGTCAAGAGCCTATCACTTCACCTATCCATGAGAAAGAAACCTCCATTTCTCCTATAGACCCCCTACCTAGTCCTATCCATGATCCCGCATTATCCACTGTCATGATGAGACACATGCCTCCCAAGTAAATATAGAATATCAAACCAATATTGTGGATCTAAATGAACATAATCAAAATCCTAATGATCCTTCCACATCGACTATAAACCCCATTTCAAATCCACCAACATGTCCTATTGGTCTATCCATCTTTATTCATGAATATTCCTCCTTAGAACAACAAAAACCTTTATCCACTTCACCTTCTTCCTCTAATAATGAACTCAAGCCTAGTGTCCAAAACACACCTAGTCCCATTATCCATTACATGCTTCAGAACATGAACTATCAAGGTAAAGGTTTAAGCCTTCATGAACAAGGTGTTTTGGATCCCATCCATGTCAAGGTCCCTCCACGCTCTTATGGCCTTGGATATACACCCCAAGGACATCAATATTCTAAAGATTTCGATACTTCCTCCACCCATCCTAAGTCCTCTTTCCACCAAAAATCCTATCATACGCCTAAAACATATGTTGCCATCCCTCATCCATCATCCTACAAATGTCAAAAGCATGTGACCATACATCTTCCACCATCAACTTTTCCACAATTGCTTCCAACTCCTAATATCCATCCATCTAATTTACCTCCACTACTCCCAACACCTAATATCCCCATTATCCAATCTCCTTATCCACCTATCCATAAATCCTCTAAAAATCTTAATCATGACCAATCAATGTACACATTGTCTAAACATGAAGCTTCCACTCATTCCACAATACCCATGGGATTCAAAAGCAAAAAAATTGATGCCTCTAGCTATAAAGAAAAAAATCTGAAGGGTCCTCATGCCCTAGGACACAAAATAAGAGAATCGAAGAAAAATCCATGCAAAAATCAATATAAGCCCATACCTCCAAAAGAAAATGCCAAAACTAAAATCGTTTCAGTCCCTAAGAAAAAGGAAAACAAGTCAAACGAGGCATCTACATCTCAAAAATCCCAACAATCCACTTCCACCTCACATTCCCACTCTATTCAAGAATCTCATATTCCATCCCACAAGAAAAATAAAAGTCATAAAAATACTAAGTCTATGTGGGTACCTAAAGCACTTCATCACCCATCTCCTAAGAAAACATCTTCATTACTTCCTACACCTCCTCCACATCAAAATCTTCAACGTTTATCACAATGTGTGCAACCATTGGTCATGGTTCCCTTCCATTTCACAACAATTCCACATACCTCCATCTCCTCACCCTTCACTCATTATCCTACATACCTCCCTCATCACCTTCCTATGGTCCATGCTTTTGGCTAAGCCTCCCATTCATCTCCCCTACATAATCCACATCATGATCCACCAATCCCTCCATAATCCACATCATAATCCATCATCTACCTACTCCATCTCCCTTTCATGTCATCCCTTATCGACATCTATGAGCATAATGACATTTGACATGGTTCATGTGATGACATCCATCTCTAGTGGGACTATCACCTTTCATGGAACTAGACACTTGAGTCCCTCCTATCCATATTCCCCTCTCTATCCAAAAATCAAAAAAATAAAAAAAAAGTCAAAAAAAGAAAAAGTAAAGATAAACCCCTTCGTCCAATGGTGAAAACCTGGTAAACAGGCGCCCTGGATAGGTACCATGATGAAAACCTGATAAACAGGCATCATGTGTAGGTTGATCTTCTATGTCACTTACACTTGGGGGCATGTTGTCTCATCCTACCATATCATTTTTTTATCCTATCATATCCTATCTTACCATCTCCTATCTTATCATCCTTAGCCATCATGCCCATATACTTATCATATTGAGTCCATTCATCCTCTCTTCCTCCTTTTGATCTTGATAAAAATGTGGGGCAAAATGTTGAGACATGCTTTGGATATCTTTTGATATACCTCATCCTTCCAAACAAGCCTACCATTATCCTAGTGTCATAACCTTTGCCATGAAAAGTCCTAAGTATTGTACCTAGAATGGGGCATGTTATTCCTATGCGACATAGTCTTTGGAGATCACATCTTGCTCTCCTATGATGCATACATCCATTTCATTCATTATGACCTATCCTTTGTATCCATCCATATATCACGAGCCTTTTGTCCCTTATCCTATCACCCACCCTTTCATCCATCAATCTCCTCTATCTCCTTGCACCTAGACTTGGTTTTCCCTTGTCATTGGTATCTAGCACAAAGGCTACCCGAATTGTCATCCATTGACATCTCAAAACATTTCAAAAAAGTCTTGAAAAAATGCAAAAAAATAAAATGAAAAAGGTCCTGAAAAAATCCAAAAAAATCATTTCAAAAAAAAAAATCAAAACATTTCAAAAATCCAAAAAAATCAAAAACATTCCAAAAATCCAAAAAATCCAAACATTTCAAAAATCCAAACAATAAAATCAATCACATCACTTCTTTCAATCAAACCTATTCTTCTAATCAATCTAATCATTATCATCAAATCAAATCATTTCTTCATCAATCCAATCAATCAAAATCATTCCAAGTAAATTATTCCTCAATTTAATTCAACAATCATCATCCAAATCTTCAAATCAAGCATCTTCAATCCTTCCAAGCAATAATCCAAATGCAAGTCAATCCTTAATCCATACCAATGAAGCTAATCAATCTTGCCAAATTATCCAATCACATCCTTTGGTCTTGATCCTAATCTTGTTGTAAACCCAATCAATCAGTCAATCATCCTTGTGTTGATCTAGGGATATATCGTTCCCCGCAGTGACAACACTATCATCATCATCAATCAATCAATCAATCATCCTCGTGTTGATCTAGGGATATATCGTTCCCCGCAATGACAACACTATCATCATCATCAATCAATCAATTAATCATCGGTTTACAGCTTGACAGGGGCAATACTTTGTTTGTTTTTGTATCATTTGTGCATGCTTGCTTGTGTGTTTTATCATTTCAATTTGTATTTGCATCAAATCCGAATCACTCCCAGCTAATATTCATATCTTGTATCTAGACAAGGTTGTATTATGTTGTGGCACGAGACACATCGTCACCTTGGTCCTTTATACCTTGGTGCATAATGTCTAGTGCTATATCAAACATATGATTGCTCACTTTATTGCAGCATAGCGTGTCATTTTTCTTTTTCATCTACTTCTTATCTTATATCATTCATCTTATCCCTCCTTTATCATCTCATTCATTTCAAGAGAATATTTGTGTTTATGTAACCCACCTATCCTCTCGAGGAGGCATCATCCCATTTCTTCATATCTTTTGCATCATCATATTCTTCTATGATCCCTTTCCTTCATTCACCTTACTCCTCACTTCTTCAAGTGGTTCGGGCATTATATTTTTATTTCATCTATCCATACCTTATCTTCTTTTAAATGGTGATACTTGGCATAAATCTCACCATCTCAAACATCATCTCAAAGAGGGGCAAAATGTAGACACCTAAAATTGTCCATGTCATAATATTACCTAGTCGATACATTACCTTGTAAAACATCTTGTAATATTTTACCCTAGGTCATTACATTATCCCACTTATCCCAGTTATTCCACTTAATCACCTTCCCAATTAATTAAATAAGTCTCATTTATTTAATTAATTCCCCCTTCACATGTCTCAAAATAATTCAAATTAAATATTTGAATTAATCTCTCACTTATTGTCACATTGCAACATGTGTCACATGACTACAACTCTTCACATGCATAAATAATTTAAATAATTTTCTTATTTAAATTATGATATTCCCACTCACATCCTATTTTTACCCCCATTCATTGTGCGTCATAAGCATCTTTTCTTCCAAAATAAATAAAAGAATATCACTTATTTCCTCACATCTTAATTTTAGCCTCATGTCGGAACCCACTTAATGTGTGTCATAGGCACTAAAATAAAATTTTAATCCTGGCCATACATATCAAAAATTTGACTTTTAATCCTAACCATCGAAATAAATCAGCCTTCTCCTATAAATCAAGCCTTTCACAGGTCATTTAAGAGGATCTTCTTCAGGCATCCTCACTCTACCAAAATTTCTCTCAATCTTTTCATCTATCTATCTATTTTCTTCTATCATATTCATCTTATCGTTATGCTGCAAAAATGAGCAATCAACATATCAAATACTTGAATCCTTCAAAATCTTGCATTCTAATGCAGGCGGAGAAGAGTAATGGAGATAAATCAACTCAATTTTGAAGATTGGTTTCCTTTATTTTATTGTTTTCATTTCATGCTTTCTTGTACTCTATTGTGCTAGTTAGGGTTTTGATATCTTCTTATTCTAGTTTTATATCTGATTTTCCCTAATTACAATTACTGTCCTATCATTGACATTTCAAACTCACTTTTCATTTCATCAGCAAACTTCATAGAAAAATCATCATCACCTTCAAAAATAATGTCATCAACAAAGACCAATGATTAATTATTTATTCTAATCCAACTTGAAATAAAAATTATTGTCAACAATACCTTTATTGAATCCAAGATTCAATGATTATTTATCCAATCTAGTATACCGAGTTCTAGGAGATTTCATAAGTCTATATAGAGATTTCTTTAATTGACATACCATATCATTTTCATTAGTCAATTGAAATCCATCCAATTGTTCAACATAGACTTCTTCTAGCTCACGATTCATAAATGTTGACTTTACATCCATCTGATAGACTTTATAATTCTTGAAAGTAGCATAAGAAATAAATAGTCTCACCACTTCAATTCTAGCAATAGGGGAAGAATTTTGTTCAAGATCGATACCTTCCATCTATGAGTGCCATTTGCAAACCATTCTTGCTTTATTTTTGACAACTTCACTTTGTTCATTGAGATTATTTCAGTACACCCACTTGGTTCCAATCACATTTTTGTTATGAGATCTAGGAACAAGATCCCATGTATCATTCTTCTCTATCTTCATTAGTTCTTCTTTCATGGCTTCCATCCAATGTTCATATTTCCATTCTTCATTGATATTTCTAGGCTCATCTTTGGAAATTAGACAGTACTCTTCGAAGATTCTTCTTCTAGTTTTCACACCTTTTCTCTTGTCTCCTATGATTTGACAGACAGAGTGATTTCTCCTTAAATATTTTTGAGTTTTAGGATTTTATTTGACTTCTTGTTCTTGTGTTCTTTCTTCTACACTTCTTCTAGTCTCTTCCTCTTGATTTCCCTAGTTCATCAAAACAATCTGAAGTTGATTATGTTTCTAAACATCATTTTTAGTATTATCATTTTGGTCATCTAAATCATATCCACTATATTTGGATGGTCTAACAATATCTTCATCAACTTTTACTTTTTCACTTTCAACCATTTTCTTTAACCTCTTATTAAAGCACCGATAAGCTTTACTTTTAGTAGAGTAACCCTTAAAGATTCCTTCATCACTTCTAGCATCAAACTTTCCTATATCATCATCTCTCTTGATGTAACATTTGCTTCCAAATATTTTGAAATACTTGATAGTAGGCTTATAACCAAACCATATCTCAAAAGGTACCTTACAAGAATTTTTGTTGACATACAACATATTAATGATATACACAACAGTACTTACAATTCTCTCTAGTAGAAATGAGGGACATTTTCTTATAGCATTATGGTTCTAGCAATGTCTAGAATGGTTATGTTCTTTCTTTCAACAAATCCATTTTGTTGAGGGGTTCGGGGAGTAGATAAATGTCTTTGGATTCCATTCTCTTCACAGAAAGAATTGAATTCCTAGGAAGTGAATTCACCACCTCTATCTAATCTTAGACATTTCATCTTCTGACCTATCTCATTCTCTACCATAGCTTTGAAACTTTTTTAATTTTCTAATGCTTCATGTGTTTCTCTTAAGAAAGAAACCCATATCATTTTAGAATAATAATCAATGAGCAACATAAAATACCTTTCACCTTGTAGACTTTTGATTCTGGATGCACCGCATAGATCAGTATGTACCAAATCTATTACTCCATTAGAGCTATATTATTTTCTTCAAAAATAATTTGTTGTCCTCTTTCCCATCTAAAATTCCTTGCACATGGTTTTAGTAGGCTTCACTAACTTAGGAAGATCTTTGACTGATTGAGTAGTTCTTACATTGACAATTTAATCAAAGTTCACATGACACAACATCCTATGTCATAACTAGCTTACATCAATCTGAGCAATTAAGCAAATTTCACTAGCAACACTCAAATGAAAGATATTACATTTTTTATTTGTACTAAAAGCAATCATATTTCCATAACCTCCCCTTATTTTTCACTTATCATCCTTGAATTGAAGATTATAACCCTTGTCTACCATCTATCCAACACTTAACAAGTTATTCTTTAAGCCTTCTACATAAAGAACATCATCAGTATCATGTTTACAACCAAAAGAAATAGTGTTTTTCCATGAATCACACTAGAAGTGTTGTCTCCAAATTTTACAACACCACCATCATAGTCTTCCAAGCTTATAAACTTTCTTTTGTCACTAGTCATGTGATGCAAGAATCCATTGTCAATTACTCACTCATCCTTTTTTTCAATTTTTGTTGCAAGAGCTTTCTCAACATTCACATTACTAGTAGATTTAGTGGACACCTAACCATTTTATTTGATAGCAATAAATACCCATTCATCTTCATTTCTAGTTTCTTTATCATATTCTTCATCAGTTACACCTTCAACATAATAACATTTCCTTTGAAATCTCATCTTCTTAGGTTTGTACTTATAAACTCTTTCAAGTCATCTAGATGAAAAATGACCTATTTTATTGCAAGAAAAACATTTAATAGGTAACTTTCATTTGTAATTACCATGACCTCTATCTTCTCTTTTCATAATC
This sequence comes from Sequoiadendron giganteum, assembly GCA_007115665.2. Taxonomy (NCBI): domain Eukaryota; kingdom Viridiplantae; phylum Streptophyta; class Pinopsida; order Cupressales; family Cupressaceae; genus Sequoiadendron; species Sequoiadendron giganteum. Next base: position 408,053,148 of record CM021100.1, on the reverse strand, counting down.
AATGCTTCCAGTTCTTCTAATTCTCTTTCTTCATATTCAATATTTTTCATTTCATCTTCATATTTGAATGTCCTTTTGGAACTCTCACCTAGATTGTATCTTTGTTGGATTTTCTAGATATTGTAGCTTTGAATGCAGATTCAGTCTTAGGAGAAGATTCACCAAATTCACTCAACTCAAATGCAGCAAGTTTTCCAATCCACATGTCTCTTGTAATATTTGTCACTGACTTGAGTTCATCAATAGCATGAGCTCTTATTTTGTTGGAGGGAGGCACATATCTATGTATCTTAGCCACAACTTCTTCTTCATCCAAGGTTCCACCGACATAAATAATTTTCATCACCAATTCATTTATCTTTTGAGAAAAATAGAGGATATTCTCATCTTCACTCATCTTCAAGTATTATGACTTTCCTTTTAGACTATGTAGCTTAGCAATTTTCAGTAGTGCATCTCCTTCATATAATGTTTCCAACTTTTTCCAGATCTGGTATGCAGTCCTCAATCCTAACACATTTTTCATATTTGAATCTGTCAAAGCATTCAATAATGCTTCAATAACTTTTATATTATCTTTTTCTTTCTGGATCTCATCTTCAAAGGATAGACCATTTTGAGGAATAAAATATGCACTTTGTGTCATCTTCCAGAAAGGTTCTCCAATGCACTTCAAATGACACTCCATTCTAACTTTCCATAAGGAGTAGTTTGTACCATCGAATCTAGGACTATCCTTCTTTTATGATGCTATCTCAGAGAACCTCAAGTTGTTAGGGTTCTTCAGAGGAACTATCTCTAATACCAATTGTTGGAAAAACAGGGATAGACAATTTAGAGGGGGGGTGAATTAGTTTTTACCAAAACCAAACTTATACAACATCAGTCAACCTTAAATCTTAGATATGATAATTAATAGTACAAGCATAAATTAATAACACATCATAGTCTCATGCACACCAATATTTTATACATGGAAACTCTATTAGGGGAAAAACCATGGTGGATGTTAGTCCACAAGATTGTACTCTATTAGAAGTATAATGAAGAATTAAAAAATAATGCACTTGCATTCAAACGCACTCCCGAGAGAGCATTGCTCAAAGGGAAGGCTCATTTCCTTACATAAAATAATCAAATTAAATTCATCCGATGAAGTTGAATTGAGAAAATAGCTTCTACAAAATCCTTATTATAGTTCTAGTTAGGCATACAAAAACTTCTACACACACTTCCACACTTTGCTCAAACTTCTTCACACTCTACTCTGCTCTCGATGGATTTGACCTTTATTCACACATGTAAACCTCTTGCACAGATTTAGCATTGCCTCTAGATGAGGAAAAAAATGCTTATATATATCTACTACGCATACTTGGATCCACTATTTAGTTAGCCTCAAATAAAGAATAAATTACAATTGTCAGCATCGATACATGAATAAATTTCAATGCATACCAACACAAGTCAATCACAACATAGTGAGGACCCAAAAAAACACCTTCAAACACACAAAACAGTAAAATATTAATCTTCATGGATCCACAACATGCTAGCACCATCATGTCAGCCAAGAACATCAAAACTGTAGCACAAATTGGAAAAGTATTTGATCATGAACACTCTGATCATTGCAGATGTACAAAAAGGATAGAGTACAATCTAGACTCACCCATAAACATAATAGGTACATATGCAAGACATTAAATTACCATAATTTCATATGCTTCATCCAAGAACACCATCTACAAAAATAAAATAACTATAGGAACACAAATCTTCATAACTACCACAAATCTTGATGCGAACTTCTAAAACTTTCAGAAAACATACTAGAAAGATTCAGCAACAAACCCTTTGAAGCACCTCTTCATATCTTCAATGTATATAAATTTCCAACATTTTGACCTTCTCAAATTCACTAGTTGCTAGCAGTATTATTTTTACAATTTTTTCAATATCCTCGACATATACAACCTTAAGCATCATTAGTGCTAATAGTGTTGACATCAATGATAACCACAACATCCAACAGGCTGGAGCCTCGTCTAAATGCATTTTTATGTCAACATCTTTGGGTGGAACTCATTAACCAATGCCCCAATGCTTCAGGAGAGGTCATTTGAATTTTGTAAAAAAGTGCAACTAGATAGATGTATCAGGAGAGAGGCTATGCAAGATGTTTCTTACAATATTTTTTACTGAAAATTTGCAACTAACTGTAAAAACGTTAGGGAAGGGACTTTCTAAAGAATGATAGATCATGGGTCATCTGAGATTTTTGTATCTGAGCTCTAGAATTGCAAGCTACCATAGTTCATGTTGCCTGCCATACACCCATGCTCGGATCTAGTTGATGCATGTGCCAAAATATTTAACAAGGAAAAAAGAGTCATTATTGGAAAAAGGATCAAAGTAATGATATTTTCCAAATCCATATGAGATATGTTGTGTATTCCTACCACTTGGGGCATCAAATAGTTTTATGAAGAAAAGATTGAAATTTTTTGTGATGAAAGACCCGAGAAGGAATTTTTTTATGAGTGAGAGGAAGGAAATACAGGTGAGAGGTCATTTTTCTTTTCCTCTTGCATGCAAAAATTTAAACAATGACACACAAGATATCTTTTTCAATGATGGCCTAGATTTATGACCTTGATGATGATGATGAAGTCCATCCCTTCTACATGGGCTTGGCCTTCATTATGAAAAGGGAGAAGAGTCAAAAATATTATGATTTTGTTGATTTAATAGCCAGAGGGATGCCAGAGTAATTGAGGAACTATAATACCGAGTATAAATTTAGGTATTCTTCTTTCTTGGTTCACTTGATTTTGCATCAAAATTTTGAGTTTCTAGAGAGAATTTTTCGAGTGTCTAGCCTTGATGTAAATGGTTCCTAATGGAAATTCAGTAATTAAAACTGGGGTTTTAGGGTTTCAAATGGTAATCTTAACTATGGATCGGTTAAAACCCTCTTGTTATGTTTTAGCGGTGACCTGCTACCGTGAAGAACCAGTCACTTAAGTGAGGTTTCATCCCTCTCGGGTCGTGCTTTACCGGCCCTATTTCACCTGATTTTTTGGTCTTTTTGGCGTAATGGCCTATGTTCTACACTACTGGGAATTTCAATGTGGGTCCCACTTGGATATTATGTCTGAGGGCTGATGAAACATCCGATCATAGGATTGGATCTTGACCGCTTCTCGCAGACCTCGCAAATTTTTCTACTAGTGTAATCAAAGTAGTGTGAGGTTTGTGAGATGTCGCCACATGGCATGAATGGATGAATGGGTTTTCTTCCTGAGGTGTTGGATATGACATGGGGCTATCATTTCACTGATAATAGCCATTAATAGTGGGGTAATTATGGTTTGTCACATACCTCGCACGAGCGAAATAAATATACGGGAGGGTGTTGCGAGGTCTACGAGGGAGTGGCATGTGGCTTTTCTTTTCTTGCTAGAGGGACAATATGGGTCCCACTATGCAGTTCGGGTCTATTTTTCTTAGGGTTTTGATTGGATATGTTTTCTAAAGGAGTCAGGTGGATTGTCAACATCCATTGACTTGATCTCAACCTTCCATTTGATGAGTGTCTCCTGAATCGGCGGTTCATTTGTAAGGAAGGGGTGTGTGAGTTATCCATGTGGCATGTATTGCTTGGCTCTTACTCATGTCATTAATGATACAGGTTCTTCTTCTCCTGAGGATCGATACCTGATTTCCTCCTACGTGCGAATAGTGCCATCCTACTAAGGGAATTCATGGTTATTTGGATCATTAATTGTGCAAGTGCTTGAATTGCCTTCAAATAATTGTACCCTGCATCCTGGCTTATTCTATACATGCTGATTGAATTGTATGTGATCAACATTGCATTCTCTTATGTCTATGTGCAGTCGGGTTCTTCTTCTATTTGTTGTTGTGCTCTATTTCTATCATGAATAAATCAGTTAAGCGAAGGAGTGCGAGGTTGGCTTCACTAGTCATGAAGAAGTCTGATTCTCCCATGTCTCACAAGGCTATTATTGGGAACACTGGGAAGAGGCTAGTACATTGTTCATTCTTGATAATCATCTCAGATTCTGATGAATCTGAAACTGACTCTGATTATCGGTACTACTTGGCTTCCCTAGCCGACCTTATGGGAGTGGATGAGGAGGTTGTGGCAATTGAGCTAGTATCTACATTAGCACCATGTCCAGTTGTTAGGGGATGTGCTCACAAGGTTGGAAAAGAGGAGGTGGTACTATCACTGTCATAGGCTCAAACTCGGAGCCGTTGCTTGTACCGGGGCCATGTTCCTTCTTGATGATTACTGGTGGTGGTTCCGTTGGACGTGTCTTCTCTTTTTTTTTTGTGGGTGTAGATGTGGATGTGCGCGTGCTTTGCATGAAATTTTGGTTCTCAACTGGTTATTTCATAACCATTTTTGATTCCTTTGTTCATGCACGGTATCATTATGAAAAAGAATCTAAATTTGAATTTCATTTTTTTGGTGTTGAAATTCAATTTTGTGTTAGAAGGTAGCCTAATGCTTGTTGCTCTCCTATTCTATAAAGGAGATTTCACGACTCATTGTGAAGGGTCAGAAAAAATTTGTAGTCTAAACCTTGGAAGTTATACAGTCCTTTTTATAGTTAAAATGTCATGAACATTTTGTTTAGGAAATCATCCTGGGTTGGGTTTACATACAGATTAGTGTGATATGCTTTTAAATTACTGATATCGAAAGAAATCTATAAAATTAAGATGGTTTACTCTCCTGTGTATGTGTCATGGATTATGAATAGCTTTATCAAGGGTTTATCTGTTCAGTTTCAATAGTTAATTGAAAATGTAATAAATTTTCTTGCTTTATCTCAAAGAATTAATTAAATTCTTGAAGAATCAATTACATGTTCATGGTTTTATATGCCTAGGATGCTTGAAGAAGTACCGTCTTAGTATGCTGGATTATCTCATGATAGTAATGCTATATGAGATAGGTTCATCGTATCAGGATTTTGTTTTGTATGACTCTGTTGCCTAATGGATAAAGCACTAGATAATGTTTGTGTCATTTTATTAGTTCAAGACTATAAGTTCTAAGCTGGGATATCCAAATACTGAACATAAAACACTTGAATACAACCCTATCCTCCTTTGGGAGGTAATGTAACAAATAAGTGGGTCAATTCCACTGCTCTTTGGCACTAGTAGTCATTCTCTGGTCTGCCAAAACCATGAAATGATCACCATCCCTTTGAATGTCTAGGAATTCTAATTTGTATATAGGAAGTGTTCTTACCAGTCATGAGAAATTCATGTGAACATGTTTAGGTTTACCCACCTTGGTCCTACAGAGCCAAAAGTGTAGAAGAATTCAATCCTTAACTGACTCTTGTTAGTTGGCCATTAGTGGTTGTAGTTATCCTTGATAGGGGTTGGCTACCTCTTAGAGATCTAAAATCTCTATATGGATTGTAGTTTTAAACACCAACAATTCCTATCAACTAATTTCTATGTGGAGTTAGTTTTTCTCAAGAACATGCAATTATTATTGGTTTGTGGACTATTTTATGAGGCCAGTACTTCACGACTTGTTGCCATGTCCTACAGGCCATTTTTCTCTTGAGGTCTCACCATGGACGAAAACATTCTTGACCCTAATGAATTATTTCTTAGGAGAGGATTAACATTGATCAAATTCCATGGTCTCATTAGAGATCCTTTCAGACTCCCTTGGTTTGTAACAAATAGATTATTTTCGTTGGAGGCATGGCATCAGGCAACCTTTATCAAAAATGCCTATAGTGCTAGAAGGAATAAGAAAAGGTTATAGCTTCTCCCCCTTTGCATTTCCAATAGTCACATGACACTAGACAAGCCGAAGGTGGAGGGTGAACTTACCAACCTACTAGTGACCTTAGGCTTGGTCCTCATCTATGACACATGGTATTACAATCCAACAAACAAATTTACTTTGAAACTTGAGAGTCAAGAGTATTTTGAGTTAAGAAGGAATCCGATTGAGGAAAGGGAAAAAGTATACCTTTACTTAGCTCTCATACCAATTAAATGACCAAAATGATAGATTTTATTTGCAACACAAGTGGAGTATCAGATGAACCTCCCGATGAAAAAAATTATCAACATGCAATTGAAGTGCAAGGGATGGTCAAAAAGGAAGAAGATATTACTTTGAAGGTTTTGACAATAGATGAGGTTCCTAAATAACTTTTTTAGAGAGTTTCAAACACATGATGAAAGGTTCAAAGAGATTTATGGCCAAGAGGTCAATAAAAATAATAGCAATCTAGAGACAGGTCATGAGATTGAAGAGCAGCAACTTTCTTTTGATACTTCCTATCCTGAGGAATATACTAGAAGAAGAGGCTTAAAGAAAAAGGAATCGCAAGCCATGTCTTCCATGAGTGCTTGAAGCAAAGGGAAAATAACTCGATGGTCCCCAAGAAGGTCCATTATGGTTGACGAAGGCCAAGTTTTGATTTGGTTGGCTACAAAAGGATCAGAATGTACTAGTTCCATTCATGCAAAGAGAAGATGAGTCAAAGATTTGGGTGCACTCGATGCATTTATTAGAGGAGAAGAAGAAGTAGAATTTGTTCTATAAAGTGTTTTGACCGTCATGATCTAGGTAAGTCTTACTCCCTCTCTTCTTCCTTCCTCTGCATCTCTGGTTACTCCTCTAACCCCATTTGTAGAAAGGAATCCTATGTTCATGGACCTTGATATTTTGGTCCTTAATGAACCCCCAACTATTTTCAACAATACACCCTATGAAGTTCCCCTACACATTGAACAAGCAACATCCACTTCAGCTTCTATTGATTCTTTGATTACCCTATCTAGGGATCCTATTGAAAAAGATAAATCATCCATGTTACTCATTAGCCAAGGTCCATCCTATTCTCGGAAATAATCTATCCTTTCCCCCATTTTCATTTTTACCTCAACTAGTTTTCCCCCTACCTAATCACAATTCGACATCTCACCTTTTTCTATGATTACACTTCCATTTGTCTCTCTGCATTCAAATATGTATGAGGTTTCTCCTTTTGTTAACCTCTTTACACTCCCTCCTAGTTCTTCCATTGCAGCGCAAAGAATTGACACCCTATAGAGTCTTCAAAAGAATTTCAATGCAACCAAGCAAGCCCAACAAGCCAGGAAGTATAAATAGTTATTAAATAATGTTGCACTGCCAACTACAAAGAAGATTGAAGCTTGCTTCAATGAAGAGAGGAATTCCTTGTTGATTACTACCATGAAGTCACTCATTTCTTGACCCAAAGGAAAAATGAAAATGGAGGATTATGGAATTAGGGCTATGGGTATGGATTTGAATGAAACTCACCTGTGTGACAAGGTGGCCCTAGCTAAGGCCACCTAGAAGGTGGTATATGTGGATTATGAGAGGGTGGATAGGAAATTGAAGAATCATGAGACAACTTTAATGAATGCAAAAGAAATGGTGAATAGATTGCAAATAGAAATCAAGGCTAGAGATGTTGAAATGGCTTCCATAAGGAAAATACACAATAAACAAGGGGAAATAGCTAGGTTTCTTATAGAGACCCAAGGTGAACAGGTTCACTTATTTTCTAAATCTGAAAAAGTTGAGAGTTAAGCTTGCTTTTGAGCATCAAACCAACACAAAGTACTAGTGTACTCAGGAAAACATAAAGAGAGAACTTGATGGCATCCGATCTCAAGGTTTCGACAATATAAAAAATGCCCAGGAAAAAGTAGAGAAGTCAAGACAAGATAGACAAGAGATCATGTCCACTCTGTAGGCTCATGATGATGAGATCGAAATATAAAGATCAAATCTGGTGAATTCCCTCCAAGAAAAGAATGAAATGGAGGAGAATGAAAGAGAAAAAAAGGCTCAGTTACATCAATAACTGACAGCTACACAAGGTTCTAGGACCCTTCCAATGTTGGAAAAACTGATATCCATCAACTGGGAGTGAACCATAGTTGCACTCACTATTCTTGGGCCCACTTTATAGTTTTTAAGGGATGCTCAATAGTTAAATGGAAAGGTTGTTATGTTGGAAAACATAATTCTAAAAGTGTATGCTCCCTGAGTAGTAGAGTCTCAAATATTTATTTGTAGGTTGTGTGTGGCTACTGATGAGGCCATAAGAAGTGCAAGAATTCTAGATCGAAGGACCACCTTAAAAAAAGAAAATGAATTCAGCTACTTCCACAAGGTCCCAGAACGAGGAAAAGAATGCCAAGAAGTGTTGAACAAGAGGGTTGATGAAATAAAGAAGGATTTCAGTGTCTTGCATAGCTTTGGATTGCGTCCCTTTCATTCACTAGATGGAGATGTGCTATCAATTGGGCAGATTATGGATGCAATTAGATGTAAGGTCTAGACTTCCACAAAAATCCTATGTTTGAGTTCAATACCCATTGGGCACAAGATCTTTCCTCTTCCTCATCTCTATTATCACCTTGGGGCTATTTCAAAAAGATGAGGATTTATTCCCTTCAAAGAAATCTTTGAACTAAATCAAGCATACAAGGTCATTTGTAATCTTGTCCGACTAACTAATGTGGACTGGAAGATGCAGTATTTCAATTTCCTCAAACTCCAAGAATTTACAAAGGTCTAGGTTCGTGCCTCTGCAAGAAAAGGCCCCCTATGAGTCACCATAACTATGAAGCAAATTTTTCCTTAGTCCCTTTTGATTTTTGGCTTTATAATTTTTTGGCTTCAAGTTGATCCATGCATAAAAGAAACTTTGGTTCTAAAAACCATGCAATGCACCAAATGGTGGTTGCATGGCTTTTTATTTATCACTTTCTTATTGGAAGGGATGTGGTGAAACATATCAACATGGTGAGATTTTTCTCTAAGATTATCTTCACAATGCTAAAACTCTCTACATGCTCGACACATCATCTCTTTGTGTTGGAAGTTTTGCACTTTTAAATAAAGTGATCTTTCTAGAGTTTTTTGAAGCATGCTAGGTTTTCCTTGTTTTCAGGCTGAAAATTTTGAGTCGGTGCCATCAAGCCATGTGATTGTTCAACAAGAATTTTTCAAGGATTTTCTCTAGGATTTGAGTGTTTATAGAGGGAAATCTTTGCTAAATATCTAAGGGACATTAATACAACAGTTGGGAACCTGATGAGAAAATATTTTTGTGAACTAATTAAAGATCTACAATCGGTTCATGAGCTATTAGGTGGAGACATATTATAGTAATTAATTATAGGCGGTGATGACATTTCTATCTCTTTTTAGCTATAAATAGCAGGCGAAAAGACAATGAAAGAGAACCTGAAGTTTTCCCTTTTGGAAATAAATTCTTTAGTTTTCCTTAGTTATATAAGTATTTCCATTAGATGTTGGCATAACACTGCTTCTCTCTAGAATGTTATAATGTTTTAACTCAAACTATTGTTGGATTCTCATCAAACCTTTGTCTTAAATTTCATTTGATATTTAAGTCGATCTATTTGGAAGAAATTTTGAAACTGTGCATGATATGATGTTTCTCAAGTTCCTTCCTTATATTTTTGTTTATAATAGAACATTGTGTTAAGCTTAATTTGAATAGATGGATTAGTTGATTTTTCAGGTTGTAAAATTTCCTGATAAAGTAATAGCCTATAGAAATTGGATTATGTCCTTGAACTTCTCTATTTTCTTTAAGGGTTATTGTTTCTTCATGTTATGTTGTAGGGTGGGTGCATGAAGGTGGGTAGCAATTTTCTTGCCACTTTTTTTATAAAAATTAAAAATTCATAACATGCTCACATTATGGATTGGTGTGCCAAGCTTGAGGTTCGACCACCACAAGCCCATCACATGAGCATGTTATAATGTGAGCTTGTTATAATGTGCTCACATTATTACATATTAAAAGAAGAAAAAAAAGATGTCGAATTCATTTTCACTTCTGAGTGTGTTTTTCTTATTTCTCATGGCCAAAAATCCCAAAATTCCACGCTCATGTTCTAGGAGGATATTTTTTGCAAAAATATTCATCAAATATTGTTGATTCATTACCAAGATGTCACCATGCCGATGATGAGTTCAAAGAGGTAAGGATTTTTTTTTGTTTTTGAATTTGTTAGTTTTAGGTTGTATTTGATATTTATTTTTTGAATTTGTAGGACATGTTAATCAACATTGAAACCCTCCTAAAAGTACTCAACTACAAAAACAACCTCCTCCACCAATCCCTCAATACCCTCCTAGCACTCAACAAAATTGAATGGGTGAAATTGAGAACAATGAAGAAGAATTGAGATTTAATCGAGAGGTTGAACGATCCAAATGGTTCAACTGCGGAAAGAATGAACCTACCAACTTCAGGACAAGATCTGTTAAAAAATTTAGATTCAATTAGCAAAAAATTAACTGGTTTTTTAGGATAGGAGGTAGGTGACTAAGGATTTTTACCAAGATACATTATCATATAAAGAAGTAAAAGATTTTAAAATTACAAAGGTGATTTGTGTGCATTATTCACTGACCCACAGTCAAATGGAAATCTCTCCCTCAATGTGAAGATGTTTCCTATTCATTGGTGCCATCACCAAGAGATTAGGAAATAATTTTGGGATAGGTGGTACATGGTTTTTGATGACCTACCACGCAACAATTGTGAAGTCTCACAATATTTTCTTAGGAAACTATACACTAACTTCATCTTGAACAAAATTAAAAATTATTTTAATATGAGGGACTTCTAGGGGAGAGGTGGGGGCTAGAACAAGATAGACCTGACACACATCTAGATCCTACATGACAAGTGAGATGACTTCTCACTAGGCCACCTCATGAGCACACCATCATCCCTTATGTCATGAAGGAGAGTGTCGACGTAGAGACTCTACACTACATGAAATCTTTGACATAGAGTGTCATCCAACATGCTATCCCTCTTATATAACACAATCTAGGGGATTATTCAATAGGTGGGATTTGATCCAATGTGTGTCAATCTTGCAAGGTCACTTGTTCATATGACCCCACCAACACTCAAGAGGTTTTTGTGTAAGATCCATTTGTAGCTATGAGGATGGAGAGAAGCTAAAATTTTTCATGACACGTATGGAATTGATACTCAAGTAAAAGTTAGCATGTTCATTACATTTAATTTATGGTTATGTGCAAGATCATCATGGAAAAAACATGCAATTAAGTGGCAATGAAAATTCAAAAAATCAAAGTTAGGCAACTTGACATAAAAATTTGAATAATTTATCTATGTTATTTTAAAAATATGTAAGAATAGAATTTGTAGGAAATTAATTGTAGTTTCTAAACTACTATATTTATTTAAAAAAATAAAAAATCTATTTGTTGAAAAAATTTCAATGCAGTAGTACTTGAATTTTAGGGAAAAAATAAGAAGTAGGTTTATGTCTGACCACCATAACCATGTGAAAATGATAATATTTGTTATAATATTTTAGATATAAGTAGAGGACTCATGTTTCGATGTGATGCATATTTTTTTTGTAATTTTTTCCAAGTAAATAATTAATTATGAATTTTGTATTACAACTTATAAAAAATGTAAAAACATGCGTATGTCTGACCACCTTAACTTGGTCAAAACTTCATGAAATTCAAATTTTATTTTTTTAATCCTATTGTATGTGAAGCATATAATATTATGCATGTTTCAGATTCAAAAAATATGATACCGTTTGAAATTTATAATAATAATTACTCATTAATTTCAAACTAAAGCATAATTTATATTGGTGCAAAAGCCGAGAATCTCCTTTAAAACCCCTTTTTCTTTCATCAAATCTAGGTTAAAAAAAAATTTTTAGCCACATCAGCCATCATATCACTTACAAAGCACCACTTTGTGGCCCATGATGATCCTGCACATACCCTTATTAAATTTTTATTTTGAAATGCAAGTTTAACTAATTTATTTTTATGATTTTAATAAACTTACAGGGTCATAGTGTTGATACTGGGTACACTGGCCCTACACATACTTATTTCTGCAATACACCTATTGGTGGGGTATGCAACTAGTAAATAATCTTTTATCTATTGCATGATAATAGCATTGTTTTATGAATGGTATTTTAATATGTTATTTTGGATGTTGAATAAGCTAATATTGGATGTTTCGAGGGAACACCTCTTGGTGCTAGTGGATTTAGTCAAACCTTCCCACAGGTAATAGAATTAAGAGTTTAACTAATGAATTGTACTTAATAGATTTGTGTGGTTTATATTCATATCATTGATTACATTGCATTGCACATCATTCAAACTCAAAGAATTACTTCACATTCCATAACTAATAACTAGATGTTGATAGATGATAAAATTTCATCTACAATATAGTTGTTTAGAAAGTCAACATAAGTAGTGATGCAATTACTTTACATATCATAAGTCATAAGTGTAGGAGTAGCTTCCAATTGCATTCTCTTGTCATGGCATTCCATGAGACCACATCTTACCAATGAATATTTTCAAACAATTCACTTCCTTTTCTATGCTCCAAACTAGGTACCCATTATGGTCTACTCTCACATATCTAAAACTCACTTGCAACTCTTTTGGAGCAATTGTCCCAAATCTAGATTTTAACATGAAATTAGGCCACAATTAGGCCTCTTTTTCAAAGAGACATCTCTCGAAACACACAAAAAACACTTGAAACCTCCAAATAGTCAAAAGATAGCTAAAAAAAACCCAGATTATTTAACTACTAGGTCTCCTCTCACTCATTTGGACCCCTTTTCATAAAACCCTCACTTTCCTTACAATCAATTAGGGCTTATTGAAACTCTTATTCCTTGACCTCTCAAAATCTTATAATCTTTTCAATCAGGCTTATTTATGCATGTAAATTCTCATTCCATCCTCAAATAGTGCTACCCCAAAGATCTACATACACTTCCTTCACAAAATCACTCTTTTTCACTAGTTTTCACCATCTTTCACCTAAGTTTTCTCACTTATTCACTTCTTTAATCACTTACAACCTCTTATATCATCTAAAAATCCTCTAAGTCACATTCCCTTATAGTTTTTAGGGTATTATATCAACTTCTAAACCCCTGTCCTCTTTTCACTCACTCTAGCCTTATTTAAAAGCCTCCAAAACTAGTTTTTCACTAGGGCAGCAAGGAGAACTCACACAAACCATCACCAAACCAATTACTCACCTTCTACACCTACTCTTACTTTAGAAAATTCCATTCCATAATGAAACTATTGCTACAGAAAGGTGGAATGGACTTTTTAGTTCATTTGGGCAATCAAACCCTTAGCCCCTATTTTATGACCGCCTAGAGAAATCATGCCACCAAAAGCTTAAGACTCAATATCAACTGCTCATATTAGATTTAAATTGATACCAACACCTAACACCTTCAATTTACACATATTATAGATGCACTACCACTTGAACATAATTGTACACTAGCAGATGATGGAGGAAAACACATAAAATAGCAATATAACAGTGATATTTTACTAGTTTTTTACTTCAAAATGCTTCAAGAATAGCTAAAAATGATGAATCACATCTTTTAAAAAAAAATCTAATCATATCAATTTCCTAAGCACCCAATAATTCCCCTACAACTACCTTGACTCTCCATATTCTTCCAGTTGGCAACTTTTTGCATTTTTACAACATTGATTGATAAATTTTGTTAAGGTTCTTCAACATTACAATTTATGCCTAAATTGGCTACCAAAGAAAATTAAAAACTCAAAAATGGCTATTTAAGCCTTATTACATCATAAAAATACCTATACAACCTCAAAATCCTAAATTTTCCTCATGGAGGCATGCTCTTGTAAAGGTGCGCCTACACCACTTTTTCAAACAACTCACCACCTTTTCTATGCTACCACATTTTCCATACATGTCTACCAAATAATTTTATCAAAAAATTCATTTCTTCACTATCTTCTCTATGCCAGCACAATTATCATACATGTCTATGAAATCATTTTATCAAATGGTTCATCGATTTGCTGTTATCTATAAAAGCCTAGAAATATGTGCTTTCAAACAAGATATGGATAGGGAAAATAGTAAGCATGATAGCCAAAAATATATAGTTTAATAAGTACTCAAAATTTTGTTTATTATCTCATACATTATAAGTCATGACATGGATTGCTATTGTATTTTTTGTGATTGAATAATTTGTTGTTTTATTTTTAGATGTTGCAAGTGGAAACACCTCCGAATATGATGAGGGTAATGGAGATAAGTGTTTCATCTATTATAGAATCCGTGATGGATCTAACAAGGGAGGTATGGGGAAAATTACTAAATTTCAATTTACATTCATTGTTATAGATGTTAGTTAGTGAAAAAGAAAACCATTAAATTGATTCGTGGTTTAATTTATATTTGGATGGTTTATACAAGACTTCATCACACCTTAGCCTAGGTGTTTGAATATTTCCCTTGTGGAGAGTGATCATCAGATTGTGACAAGTGATTATTTTGTGAAATATATCATTTTCTATAATGTAATTTATATATACTAATGTCTTTACTTCTTATTGTAATGGATAAAAATTCACCAAGAACTAAACACTAGGAGCAGCAACAGGAGCACTCCCCGAGCGCAACATAAATGAGTGACAAATGTCTCACCATCTGATCGACGAGAAAATGGAAAGAGTTTATTTCAAGAGCATGGAGAGCAATGAATTTTGATTCTAGAGCCCTTTGTTGTATGCATACATGGTAGTTTTGTACATATTTTGTATTGGATATATTTTATATTATGGGCCCAGATGGCTATTTTGTACCTATATTTCATACTTATATCGACATATATTGATGTATGGAGTGCTGGCAAGAAGTTGAGTCCACTTTTTGGCCAAAAAGTGGAAGTGTTTTCCCTGATTTTCAGAGTTTGACACATTTGACCTTAAAATTTGAAGCACTTAGAGATGAATTCTTCAAACAAGTCACTGATCATAAAATGCAGTACTCAGATTCTACTTTTCAAATATGTAATTTATTTCAATACCCACATTGTACAAATTGAGTTTCAATAGGCTTTTGTAAGCACCACTATTTAAAAGTCTTTTTTTTTTACTATACCATGCACATGTATGACATCATATTTTGACTTAAATTATCATATTTTTCTAAATCCTTTTGGGAAAAGACTTGTGACTCACTGAAGTGTGCCCTGGATATTATTTTGTAATTTTTTATTGAATTTCTTTTTTTTGTTAATTTTTTATCAAGCATGTTTGACGTTTAGAAAAATTGTCGTGTACGACATGCATAACATGACCTAAAGTTATCATTTTTTGCATTTTTTTTTTAAAATTGAAAATAATTGTCTAAAGTTTTCCCTTGTGCAATCTGTTCATCAAAATGTTATGTTGATCAAGAGTTATTAAAATAGTAAAAAACACTAATATTTAAAGTTCATGGAGCAATTTCATCATAAATTAATTGAAAAATAGAAAAAATAATTCAATTGTAAAAAAATTTACATATTTGAAATCTCCATTGTCTCATCTAAAATGGGTTTTAATTTCATCAAAAAATTCTACAAAAAAGTCGTCGGCCATATGTCCAAATTTGGTATTTTTCTCTAACATTGTTAGAACCTTCAACTTGTAGGTCAAAGCAAGTTGAAGGCCTAGGTTCAGACTCCCAATGCTTTTCCCGAACCAAAATCCGAGGCAAAAACCCGACCACAAAGCAAAACCAATTTCAAGTTGTAAAAATTTATTTAAAAATCATTTTTTATGCTTTTACAAAACGGGATCCTGTTTTGAAAATTGCCAAAATGGAAAAAATTCATTTTTGAAAGTTTAAAACAGATCCCGTTTTGAAAATTTCCAAAAATGGAATTTTTTTATAAATGGTCAGTTTCTAAAAACGGAAATTTTTCAAAACGGGATCCCGTTTTGGAAATTTTCCAAAAATGGAAATTTTTGAAAACGGGATCCCGTTTTATATGAGATCTCTCGTTTTAAATGAGATCTTGTTTTTCAAAATATGGGATCCCATTTTTTAAAATACGGGATCCCATTTTTAAAAATACAATATCTCGTGTTTTGATTTTAGGCTCGGGATCCCGTTTTTGCAATGCCAATTTCATTTTTTTGGCTATGGCAAAAAACTTCCACGTTTCGTAGACTCAACTTCTTGCACTTACCCTATGCCTACATGGCTATTTGGTTAATACAAATATTTTTTATCGATGGTGTCTATATTTGCATTTTAAATTCATGGTTCAATAGATATGGGTTACATGTATTCAAGTGTATACTTTGTGACTTACGTGTTTTCATGTGTATATCTTGTATTTGTGCATATACTTTGTATTAGTTTGTGTATACTATGTATTCATGTGTGTACTTCAAGGCTTATGTTTTATCGAGTACTTATGCTTCCCTTATTCACATGTACATGCTTGAATTATTCACGTGTATAATTATTA
Organism: Sequoiadendron giganteum; assembly: GCA_007115665.2. Lineage (NCBI taxonomy): Eukaryota > Viridiplantae > Streptophyta > Pinopsida > Cupressales > Cupressaceae > Sequoiadendron > Sequoiadendron giganteum. The sequence goes on along the minus strand of CM021100.1, from coordinate 408,036,699 downwards.
AGTGGGTAGCCCTAGCATTGATGATTGTTTTCCTTCATGGTTTGTCTTGAATATTAATTGATTGATGCTAAAGAAGTTTATGTAAAATCAAAAAACAAGTTTTCAATTGGTATTGCATGAAATGATTCATAGAAATATTTTAAAAAGTATCCTTGATATTACAAAAAGATGTGTTTATACACTTGTATTGTGCAGTCACCCTTTGGTTCTTTCAAAGAAAGATCTGCCTTTGCCACTGTTACACTACACAAGTAGACCATATTTTGTATTATGGAATTATATTAAGCTAGCATTCTCAAGACCAATGTATCAATGCTACCAAATAATGTTTGAGACTGCAAGAAGACATGAAAATGGCTAGCGTACTAAACAAATTCTTATTATTTTTGAAGAATGTTGATAACTTTACTCAGTTGGCTTCTTTTTTCAAAATCATACAGAGTGAACCTTGGCATCAATAGACTAATTATATCAAGCTACCACAATTCAAGTTTCAATGATGAATATTTATCATGCATGTTTTAAATGACATTCAAGTTTATGGTGGTTTTGTTGTTTATTTGATGTTATGTGATATTCTAATCCTAATTCATGCTTCTAGGCTACGTATATATACATTTTGTACTAATGAACCCAAAATGAATTGAACCCCTCTCCAATTTTTTTTAGTTTAACCAGTGAACCGAACCCACAAACCTGAACACAAACCCCATACAACCTCAAAACCTCTTCCAACATTCTTCATTCTTCTTGAACAACCTTAATTGACCACCAAATTATGTTTCCACTAGACTTTAACCACTTTTAGTCCCTCAAACCTCTCTTTTTCATTGAAAACCCCTCTTTTCCCAACTAGGGCATTATGCCATAACATACTTTTGACCTCCACTATGTTTGTAAACCTTTTGAAAAAATCAAAATCCACAACCTCACTCTATTTCCAACCTATTCTAACTTATTGTCAAGGAATTTCTTCTTTTCACCTCTTCTAGCCTTTCTTTTAAGGCCTAAATTCTAAATTTTCAACAAAGAAAGTGTTAGTAATCTCTTCCAATGCCTTTACCAATGCTATTTTCTTATTCCTACTCCCTATCCTACTTACATCATTCCCATTCCAATGAGGTATAGCCTAAACAATAGGTGGAATGGCCTATTTCAAAATATTACACTCAAACCCCTTGTATGAGAAAGTTCAGACTTGTTTTAGAAATCTACTTCTAATTTGCTTGGAGCTTAATATAATTTCACAAGAATGGATTCTAATAAAAGCTAAAACTATTCTACAACACATTTAGATAATCTTAGAGAAAAATTCTACTGTATAGACCCATACACAGGTTGGAAATGAAGAAAATACACAAAAATTAACAAAGAAACAAAAATATTTGATTGATATTCTCCTTCAAACTCTTCAAAAACCACTAACTTTGAGTTTCAAATAATCATATTATTTTTGTGTGGAAAATTTGGACTTCACAACTGTCATGTGTATGTTTCTCTTTTTTATTGTTTTCCATGCAATTACAAGGGATCAAGTCGGTTGAACGTAGCTAAGAGAAATTTCATGTGTTTGGGTGTGAAAGAAGACCATTCATAGAGTAGACATACATATTGGGATGTGTTGATTGATTTCACTATAACTAGGTTGATCTCCTAATCTACCTAAGGAATTTCCAACTCCAATCAAAGGTAGCTCGAAGGACTTGGACAAATTAACGAGGATTTTAACAAAACCTCCTACACTTTGGGCTTTGCAAGACCCAAGAGGGTGACCCCTTTAATTTGTTTACAACCTATGCACCAATATTATAAACAACATTAACAACAACAAATAATCTCATTTAATAGCTCAACATAACATGGTAATAGTGAATAGAATTGGTTGTTCATCAATAATATAAAATATTTGGAGCATGAAATATTTACGACACTTCATAGTATAAAATAGTCATTGATTTGCAGTTTGTATCAATCTCTAAGTGAAGACATACAAATATTGAACCGCAATAACAAGTACAACCTAGATCAGTGCCACATACCATTGGAGGAGTCAAACTCATAAGAATTTAAAGGTTTATGACAGATTTAACACGTAACATGTATCTCTAATAATATTACCTTACAATATCATCATAAAGTATTCTAACCCAATACTTCTTATCAAATGCTTATATAAAACTAAGAATCATACACACCACAATAGTTAGATGAATGAAACAACCTTTCATTATTTTATTCAAAATTCTAATATTCTTATACAATGGAGAGACATGAGTTTGAAATAGATTCTTTTAATTCAATTGCCAATAGTGTCACAAAACATCAAACTCCCATGAATTAAAAACCTACTATATAATGACACAAAAACTAAATTGCATTTTTCGCTAAAAATATCAAGCTATACAATTTTCTTTCCAACTTCACCTAGACTCGACCAAAAATTATCTAACTTGCTAACCCATATTTTTGGCCTTGAAATCCTTCTTATAGATAATAAAGGAGAAGAAAAGAATTGAGCCAAAAATACACATGTCACCAGTCACTTGGACTGCCCTATGGCATTTCAAAAATTTGTTACAACAGATGAGTCCTTGAAGAATCATCGTGTTCATCCTACCCGCTGAAAAATGGTTGATGAATTGGCCAAACTTATAAAAACCTGTGCCAAAACTGTCATCAAAACATAACTAGAATCTATTGTAACTAAAACAGTTGAGCTGTTAACCACCAGTAGCCAACTATGTTTTACTCTTCCTCGGTTAATTATATATTTACCCATCTCTTGTATTCTTCATCATCTAACCAATCAAAATTAACTACCTCACTCACCTTGGCACTATAAGGTGTGTACTTTATCGCTACCTAATTTTCCTCCTTTTCAAAAGATTCCAAAAATGTACTTGTGCTAATGATCTTGTCCATACAGCTCACCAGCAAGTCATAGTCCGAGTCATCACAAATCAACTTGATTTGTGCATTGATGACCTCATCCACTCTAGCTTTCCACTATTGCAATGATTAAACATTTGGGTAAGTGCACCAATCTTTGACATAATTTAGGTGCCAAATTGAAAAAATGATCAGAAAAACCCCAAAATAAGGCCTTTGGCGCATGCCAAATTTGGCATATGCCAAATGAATAGAATGCCATTTGGCACATGCCAAATTTGGCCTAGACCAAATGTCTTTCTAGACATAAAATGAAAAAGTCAGGTTTGGAACCCTCATTTTATCTTCAACCCGCAACTTGAGAAGGAGGATTTCAGGTTTTCAACTCGCGCTCGCCAAATCTCCTCCATTCTTTGCATCCTTAGCTTCCCATTTTCCATGAGAATGCTGCCAAAACATCAGAGAGGTCGAAGATTGGAAAGAGGTGTGTATTTTTATTCTATTTATTTCAAATTTGATTTGGAATGCAACTTTAAATAGATTTTTATAATAAAACTTTGTTCTAATTCTCAGGGAATGAATCTCCACCTCAACACAATGATAATTCACAATCACCCCCTCATGAAGAGCCTCCTATACAAGAACGAACTGAAACCCCTACATCAATTCATAGGCATCCTCAAGGAAGACAAGAAAATATTCAAAATCAAATTGAAAACAATAAAAGAGATATTCAACAATTAATTGCAAGATTAACCAAGCATGCTAAAACCCACCCTTATAGGAGAGGGATGAGATGAGATGAGGCAATTTTATGCTAATGGTTTGTCATATGTAGATGATAAAAAACTAATAATTAGAAAATCCGAGTTGTGTGCTCTATTTAAAGACCCAAAAACCAATGAACCTTTGTCTCATGCATGCAGGAGGTTTCCCATCCATTGGTGCCACCATGATTTAATTAGAAATAAATTTTGGGAGAGGTGGTGGATGGTATTTGACCAACCTCCATGCAATAACCATGAGGTGCCGCAATAATTTTTGAGGAAACTCTATTGCGAGTTTTTCCTCAATAAAATGCCAAACTATTTTGACATCTTAGACTTTCAGGGTAGAGGTGGGAGCTCCAACACGATATACCTATTGCATGACGTAATCCATAGTTGGCACAGAGAGCCTTGGGCAGACCCATGGTGGAGCATGTCATTTTTCATTCCATTTTTAAGGATCGTGTAGAGGTGGACAAGATGAATTCAATTGGCTCACTCACCTAGACCATTTTATAGTGTGCGAGTCCTCTAGTAGATCCTGGTTTGGAGGAGACGTGTAGGCCCCGAGCTCCACCCCACCATTGTGGTGCTTGTGGTGTTGTTTGCAAATATGATTATCAGGGTGCTTGTGATTTAGCTACACAACCTACATATGTAGCAGAGGTGATGGCTTTCACAGATGATATTCTAAATGATACATTCGACATTGACACTCAAGTAAAATTTAGCAAGTTATTTTAATGTTGTTTATTAAAATATATTTTGAAATTTAAGAATAACTAAATTAGTAGAATTTTGATATGATTAAATTTCAGGGTCGCACTGTTCATGAGGGATGCTCTATTCTTACAAACCCTTATACATTCTTGATGATGATTCCACATGTATGCAGTTAGTATTAAAGATATTATTATTGCATTTGAACAGTTCAATGTTATATTTGAATGTTTCTCTCATAACATGCTTCAGATTTCAAATATTTTCTTGGTGCACCTTCTTCATCCACACCTCATGATTCATATCCTCAAAAAACGTACACTCAGGTAGCCTTTATTCATTAATAGGGTTGTAAATCTATGTTAGCTAGTTTTCATAATTTTGCATATATACAAATCTAAAAAATTGATGAGAAAAACAAAAATTGCATTCAAGTATTCATTGATCATGTCACATTATGTTCTCCTATATCAACATGATACCTGAGATATTGTTTCATTTGTAGTTTTTGACAAGAGATATCCCTGGTGATGTTGGTGGCATGATGGACCATGGACTTTCTGCAGCAATAGCCAGTTCTGATCCATTGAGAGAGGTATGGAATGAATTAGTTGATTTGACATTATATTTTATCTTTTTTTGTCTATTATAGAAAATTTTCATGATAATTTAATGTAATTTAATTTCTATATTCATGGTTGCTATAGGTGGTTGTCACTCTAGATCGTGGAGATGGTGATGCTTTAAATGTGCATGATGACTATATGTATGTGGTAAGTTAATATATTTTGTTATATGCCATTCCATAATTCAATTTCTATGTTTTAACATCTTTACTTTTAATTGTATCAGTTGAAGGTCCAGAGTGAAGAGACGAAGAGTAGCGGGCATGTTCGAAAGACAAGACAAGCAACAATCACTCCATCCAGCCGAATTTTGAAGGTAGCATGGGATCTTTTTCCTTCCCCTAGAGGGAAATTACTATGTATTAGTGTTGTTTTTTCTATTCCTATGTGGCATTTTTGAACATGTGTTTTGTACTATTGATATATATATGTGATATTTTATGTCCAAATGGCTCCTTTGTACTAGGCCTATATGGTTTTTTTGGATATATTATATAATTTTATCCATATATATCATTGTATAGCCTTTCGGATTTTTGATTAAAGAAAATCTTATTTTTCTACTGCCATTCTTGAATAATGTTATCATGCATGTCATGTAAGTTGTATGCTTGAATGTTGTAGGCATGGATTTTTTTTACATCTAATGTTTAATTAATTACTATCAAATGCTCAATAAGCCCCATCTAAAGCGTATTGTATAAATAAGCTCCATTCATGGTGGTTTGTATCCTTTGGAATCCTTCAATTACTTGTGCCTCACCGATGTAGAGGCAAGGAGGCTCAAACCCAATCAGTCTGACAACCTACCTTCAAGGGTCTCCTAACAAGATTAATATGACCTATTTTAAAAAATATACACAAACTCAAAGCCCCAACAAACCAAACTCTTCATTCAACATCTTATCCAACAATCCACCCTTGTAGCACTCTGATGCAGAGCCAAGGTGGAGAAAACTCACAACAATGGAAATGTCAATTCTCAATCAAGACCTCTTCTTCATAATGATTCAGCCTTATAGGCATCAACCCACCCTCAAGGGTCTCATCTCCTCAACCTTGCAAATGAACAATAATACTCCACCAAGGCCCTACAAAGACCATAAAAATTCATACAATGACAATTGAATTAATTGACAACAATCCCTAAGTCAAATTCATCAAGGTTTCCAAAACTCACATTTGTGACTAGTTTTTCTTATAGTACTCAAAACTCAGTTTTAGCTAGATTTCTCCCAACCTTTCAAAAACACTAGAAAATTACAAGATGGATTGAGATACCCTTTTCAGGGCTACACAAAATACCAAAGAATTAGTGGTCTTTCTTTTGGACCGACATAGACTTTCAACACACCTACTTCAATTTTGGTTTCATAATTAGCCCTTTTTTTCCAAAGGGACCACCCTTCCAACTTTAGGTATCTATCAAAATGCCTTGGAAAGTCTTAGGTCATGGTTCCAAACCTCAAATTTTGTCATTATTTTGTGTCTATAGAGCCTCTAACTCAAAAAACCCTAGAAACCCTCCTAAACCTTCACAAAATCAAGGATTTTAAAGAAACATACAACTCCAAACCTCTCTCAATACTTCCAAAGCCCCAAAAACCTCAAAATACTTCTACACGGACTCATCATACACTCACCTAACCCTTACATGCATTAATTCTTAAAAACATCTCTTTAGTTCCTCACTTCTATGTTGGAAAACCCTTGTTCAGTCTTAGAATAGTAAAAAAAAACACCATATAATTATGAATCCTTATTCCAAAATGAGTTGACACACTTATTATAACATTTTTACAATCAATCCATTGAGATACAATAGAAAACAATAGGTGGATTGATTGTTACATCACAAATTTCCCCTCAAACCCTTGATTCAACAACACTGGGACTGTCATTGTTTGTGTTGGTTCTCTCTACAAACAAAGAGTTAAGACACCAAATAAAAAATAAATGAACTAGAAAAAATATAGAAACATCCTCTAAAATTATTAGACCATGAAGAACCTGCATGTGCCTGTACAACACTCAAAAGGATCAAGAAAACAATATTTTTCTAGAAAATTGCTCAAAATTGTGGTGTTTATTGTGTAAAATTGTTACAAAACTTCTTCCACTCTCTCATTCGAGCCTTGGTAAGGATTTTTAAATATTTTTACAACAACCATCTTCTCACCAACAACCATAACCAACCTTGGGATTATTTGGTCCCTTAATTACATTTGTTTGTGTTAAAGTTGCTTTGTCATTAGTTTACAACTTATATGATTTCTAATTGACTTCTAGGACACAAAACATGCTTTATTTTCATAATGCATGATCCCTAAAATCTTATTAGAAAAAATAAACCTTAATAAACTAACATTTCCCTATTGATGTATTCAAATAAAAAAAAAATTGATGATGTGGTGTAGGTGCTCCTGCACCAAACTCAAAACCTGGTCTAAGCCTAATTTCTCCCAACCTTTCCAAAACACTTGACCATTTAAAGGTGGATTAAGATACCCTTTTCAGGCTTACATAATAAATGCCAAAAGGAATAGTAACTCTTTTGGACCAACATGAACTTTCAATACACCTACCTCGCTCTAGGCTTCACAATTAGGCCTAATTTCCAAAGGAACCTCCTCACAAACTCACCTCCAAACCAAGGAAACTTGAAAAAGTCTTAGGGATTCTCACCAAACTCAATATTCTCCCCTTTTAAGAGCCCCAAGAACTTGTTCTATTCCTCTACTCAGAAACCATCCTAAACCTTCAAAAAAACCAAGGGTTTTAAGGAAACTCATAACTCATGACCTCCCCCAATCCTTCCAAAGGTCCAAATACCCCACAATACCTCTTCCCTAACTTAAAAGACACTCACAATCCCATTCCTTTCAGTACTTGAGTTCCTTACTTTCATGATGGAAACACCCCTGAACAACATTAGAACTTCACACCCCACTGAGTTTATTCATTCTCTCGGCATCCAAGGTATACATACACCAAAATAATTATGCTACATGCCAATCCACCAAGAAACCATGTCAAAATAGTAGGTGGATTGGCTAATGTGTCATGGTGTTTCCCTCAAAACCCCTAACATAGAAAATAGAGCAGTAACCGGGTTTTTTGATCCCACACACACCAATAGTGGATTTAAACCTTAAGAACAGATGCAAAGAGAGTAAACACATATACAATCAAGTATCCAAAGCGTCAAGTCATTATAGACTTGTATGGGCTTGTGCAAGGCAAAGAAAACTCGGGAAAACACAGAAAACTAGTGATCAACATTTTCAAGTATATTTTCTTATTAGAAACTGAACAAAATCAACCCTCAACTCAGGGTATTACAAAAATATATCTTGATACCAACTTCCAACTACCCCTTGAGCTGATCAACCACCATAACCACCCTTTGTTAGACTTCTAAGATGGCAATTTGCCAATTTTTCTCTTAATTACCATTCATTCACAACTTGATTTTGCAAATACCACCTAAATGACCTCTTAAGCCTTTTAAATACAATTGCAAGGTATTTACATAGCATATAGAAATATAGAGAGTAAATACGATAAATATTTTAACTAATGAATTGTAAAAAATGGACTTTAGTAGTTTATATTCATGTCATTGATTACATTGCATTGCACATCTTTCAAATTCAAAGCATTACTTCACTTTGCATAACTAATAAGTAGATGTTGATATATGCCAAAAATTTAATTACAATATAGTTTGAACAAAGTCAACCTAAGCAGTTATGCAATTTCTTCACATTTCATAACTAATAAGTAGGAGCAGCTGCCAATTGCTTTAGCTTGTCATGGAATTCCATGAGACCACATTTCTTTGAGGCATTTTTTCAAATAGTTCATTCCATTGTCTATGCTATGAATTTTTTCATATATGTCTACCAAAGCATTTTATCAAATCATTCATTGCCTTCTTGCTATGGCTAAAAGCCCAAAACAGATGCTTTTGAACAAGCTATGGATGCTTGGAAAAAATCTATGAAAGCATAATAGTAAGCAATAGCATAGACAAGCCATTGAAATATTTGAAAAAATGCCTGAAAGAAAATTGTTGTCATGGTGATGGAATGCCATGACAAGCCATAAAGAAGGGAGTTAATTGTTTGATAATATGCCTCAACTACTTGCATTTTGACAAATTTTTCCTCAAGTGAAAATTTGCTACCATAGGAAAAAGCCTCTAAGATAGAAAAAAATAAGAAAGGTTGTTGTAGAGGGGCTCAACATGATCCCATTGGATCAGATGGGAATTTTTTAAGCATCATGATGTCTGAGTAATAGCATGCTGAATTTCACAACCATTTTAAACTTTGGACCCTTAAGGGATCGATCTTGTTTAATGTAGCTCAAAGCAATTCCGCGTGTTTAGGTGCAAAAGAGGACCATGCCTAGGGTAAGAATACCTCTTTGAATGTGATGGAATAGTCTGTTTGGTCACACGAGCTACAGAACAAAAGTTGCACCACTTTGTAACTTTCAACTACTTGCATTTGACAACTTTTTCCCCAAGTGAAAATTCACCAGCACAAGAAAATTCCTTCGAGATAGCAAAAACTAAGAGAGGTTATTATATATGGTCCCAACATGATCTTGTATGATCAGACGTGAAGTTTCTAAGCATCATAGTGTCTGAGTAATAGGATGCTAAATTTTGTAGTCATTTTGCACTCTGGACCCTTAAGGGATGGATCTGGTTGGACATAGCTTAGAGAGATTTCGCATGTTAAGGTGTGAAAGAGGACCATTCCTAGTGTAAACGTACCTACCAGGGTGTATTCGAACAGTTTTTTTGGTCACATGAATTACAAAATGAAAGTTGCACCACTTTGCAACTTTCAACTACTTGCATTTGACAAAAAAATTCTCGAGTGAAAATTCACCACCATAAGAAAATCCTCCAAGATAGAAAAAATAGAGCAAGTTTATTGTAGAGGGGACTAACATGATCCCATAGGATCAGACAAGAAGTTTCTAAGCATCACGATGTCCGAGTAATAGCATGCTGAAGTTTGCAGCCATTTTGCACTTTGGACCCTTAAGGGATCGATTCGGTTGAACACAACTCAGAGCGATTCTACGTGTTTGGCTGCAAAATAGGACCATTCCTAGCATAAAATTACCCACCCAGATGTGTTGGAATAGTTTGTTTGGTCATATGAGCTGGAGCAAAAAAGTTGCACCACTTTGCAACTTTCAACTACTTGCATTTGACAACTTTTTGCCCAAGTGAAAATTTGCCAACATAGGAAAATGCCTCCGAGATAGAAAAAACCAAGAGAGGTTATTGTAGATGGGCCCAATGTGATATTTTAGGATTAGACAAGAATTTTCTAAGCATTATGGTGTCTGAGTAATAGCATGCTGAATTGCATAGCCATTTTTCACTTTGGACCCTTAAGGGATCGATCCGATTGAATGTAGCTCGAAGAGATTTCACGTGTTTAGGTGCAAAAGTGGACTATGCCTAGCATAAATGTAGCCACCCAAACACATTGGAATATTTGATTTGGTCACACAAGCTATAGAATGAAAGTTGCACCACTTCACAACTTTCAACTACTTGCATTTGACAACTCTTTCCCCAAGTGAAAATTTGCCACCACAAGAAAATGCCTCCGAGATAGAAATAATTGAGAGAGGTTATTGTAGAGGGATCCAATGTGATCTCATAGGTTTAGACAGAGAATTCATAATCACCACAGTTTACGATTAATACCCTGTCAAATATTGTTTCCCTTTTGCACTTTGCACCCTTAAGGGATTAAGTCGGTTGAACCATAGTAGTTGGTTTGTTGAATGTCATACCATAAGTTATATTAGAGATGACCTAGGTTGCATCCATTTCTCTGAGGCATATGCTGCCCCTACCTTGTCAACCCTAAGCAATATGATTTTAGGGGTACTCTCGATGTTAGGATTAACGTATAATGAACCATACCCGAGCCCTTGATATTTTTATCATTTCTCTAGAAAAATGGGTTAGCTTATTCCTTGTTGATGTAGACCAGGGCTACCATGTCATGTGAATCCCCCATGTTCTTAATGACTTGGAAACCCTTACCACATTGATCTATTGGTAGGGTTGATTTCTCTTTCTCATATTCGTACAACAATTTGGAGATGTCTTCCTCTATAACCTCTTTTTTTAGCTCTCCCCACTTGGAAACGCCAAGGGTGAAGGGTACACAATCAAGTGAGAGGGGGGATGAATTGGTAGATCCAAACAATTACAATTGTTAGTCTATGCTCAAACCTTTAGGGTAAAAACAACCTTTTATTTTAAAATTTGTAAGAGGTTAGTCTCTAATGCCTTGAATGAGTCAAATTCACATGCATGAGTAGGTTGTTTTGTTATGATTGAATTTAATAAAGACTGAGTTGAGACGTTAGGGTTTTGTTACCTTTTAGGTCTTTTCTACCAATTTTTTGAGCTTTCATGGCAATCAAATGTGCTACAAGATTTCAAATGGAAGACTAAAAAGAAGTTAATGTCAGTTCTCAACAGAATGAAGTGATGGCATATGACAGTTAATTGGAAAAAGATATTAGCAACATGTCAAATCATCAAGAGATAACACAGATTGAAGAAACCCTAGATGTTGAGATAGAGGGACCATTCAGGATTTCAAGGAAGATCACTACTAACTGTTGGTTAGGGCATTTTAAATTCCATTAGAGGGTTTTGTGAATGAGGTTAGACAGTCTTCAGATGAATATAATATTTTCTTTTGTGTCTTTTGGGCTAGATAATTTGGTCTTTCTTGCTAGTCTTCTGCACTTTCAAGGAATAAAACTAGAGCCAAGGATTAATAAATTGTGGTTATCATTTAGCAAGGAGGGTACAGTAGTAAATTATGTAGTTTCTATAAGTGGTAATGAAGATGATGCCCTTTTTTGATATCCTTTCTTTGAGGTCGGTCACTTCCTATTATCAGAGTATTGAAAAGATCCAATTTAGGAGAGATGGAATAGGATAGGAAACAAATAAATGTATAGTCAATTGATAGTGTCAAGGGAAGTGAGGTATGAAGACATTCATCATTTCATAAAAGGACAATAGATTTAAAGGAATTTTATTCATTAAGACAAGCATCATGAATGTATGAACATAAGGGAACTATCAAGGGTCACTGTACATGGCAATGTGCAAATGAAAAGGATAGATTAGAAATGAGTAGTGATCAGTTGTTAAGTATAGTGAGTGTATGATTATAAATTTCTTGACAATCAAATTCACTAACCACAATCAATGTCTTATGACTGTCAAGTCTATGTCACTCAGTGTCTCAAGACTCCAGGAGCTATGGTGTTGTATGCAACAATAGGTCCTTATGAATGTAGAGTCTTAAAAAAGTACAGTAAGTCAATGACAAATATTACAATAGTGATGGAAGAACATCTCAAAAATCTTCCCATTTGTCAATACTTGTAGCAATACATGTAGGGAAATAATCCTTCCATTTCCAAAACAAATCATGAAATATATTGTACTTGAGAAAAGGACAAAAGGAGTTGCTACCCAGTTTCATTTTTTCCATTCCACCTAAGCTGGCCCAACTATTTGCATTCCAAAATGGTTCAAAACATGTACATCACCTACTACCTATGAAGCACATGGGTAGTAGCCTCTTTGTGGTTTTGTAGTATCATAGGAATTTGGTCCACAAAAAACCTGCAAAAGCCTCTTAATCTTAGACATAGACCCACATAAAAATAATTAAAAGAGCATTAACTAAATAATGTCAATCATAAATCTAATGAGACCTACTATCGCCTTCATGCATGCTAGATAGGGAGTTCAATTGAAGGTCCTACAATGGTGATGTTCCCCTTTCCTACTTTATCATCTCTCGATGACCCTACATATAAATTTCAAATATATTACTGAGAGGCTTAACGTAAAACATGTAGCATATAAGAATCCGATAAATCAAGGAGATGGAAAAGAAGGAGAATATTCACAACAAGAAAATGCACCAGCAACCAATGTTTCTCATACCGTTAAACACTTGCACTAGAAACCGATGTTGTTCTTTTCTTATATACTTTTACAAAATTCAGTATTACCTATAGTCACAATTAGAAAAGGATCAATGACAGTTTTAAATGTGTATGACATCAAACAGTAATCATGAAAAATCCTTATTGCAAGATGTTGGTCCAAAAGAGTGATCAATAAAATGGCTTTACAAATTCAATGTGCATACTTATAGATCAATCTAGGGAACCATCTCGATCTAATCTAGTCTTTATTGTGTCAAGGATTGCCTCATGGTTAGACTCACACACTTTCCACAATTTCTTGTCCGTAGGTCTACCCTTATATTTGATCAAATGAACATTGGTGGTGATGATAGGGTTTGAATAGTGAAGAATTTTTCGATGCATGTCGAAGTCCTCAAATAACCAAACTACAACATTCTTAACTAGATACCTTCGAAGCCATGTTCTAGTAACAATCATTGAACTTATAGGTTATTCTATGTTTTCTCTGTCTATAACTGGGGACTCCAATTTATTTTTGGCCTCGATACAAAGGCATACGTAGTAATTTGTACCCTCTTCATTTTCTTCATCTACAATCACCACATAAACGTGCCCTGCATTGATATGTTCATCTTGTTAGATTTATCTACTGAGCAACATAATAAAACCTGTAAGTAAGATATATTACCTGGTTCTAGTAGGTCTGATACATGATCAAAGTCAATGGATGATTGCATCTCCATGATTCGTAGAGCTGTCAGGAGCTGATAAGTGTCAAGTGGGGTTAGACTTCTTACAAACCATTTATCAACCCACTTTGTTGACTCGCAATCATTTCATGATTGAAGTGTACATGCATAAAAAAAATAACGCCATCTTCCTTGTATGGATATTCCATGTACCTGCATTGGAGCTTCTAAAAGAGTGTAGCTCGCTCGATCTTGTTAGTGTACAACAATCCTTATATTTTTCAATGTTAGTATCATCTACTAAATGAAAAATCTACGAACTAAAGATTTACCTTCACTGCTTGAACCCATTGAACCATTGCACCACTGGACAATTGATCTTGCATCTATCAACTTTACACTATTTGTGTACTTTAAATCTTCTCGTACTAGGGCTCTTTTTATACATGCACCTGCTCCATCATCCTCCCCCTTTCCATGCCTGACCTCTGAGAATTTCTACATATATTGAAAACCACTAATCTTATGCATCCCGTTGAACCAGAAAAACATTATGTCATTCTTGAATTGTGATGTACAATTATCTGACCATATGATATGCTGACTAAATGATATGCCCCTGCTAGCTAGATCAGTATAGAACATATGAAAGCAACCTTGAACAAACACTGTAGAATGTGTGCAATCATCACTGATGTAAAATTTATACTCCCTCAATACTTTCCTATTTTCCTATGTACTATCATTTGCATGAAGGAATGCTATATGTACAAATATAACAACCTACATGGAGTTGTAGTACTATGATTGCACCTTGTTCTATGGTTGTAGTGTGTAGTTCTCAGTGAAGTCGACAACTGAAATGATATAAAGAAGTTGAAATGTGTCCTTACATAACTTGAATTGTGAGTCCAACCCTTGTGCTCTGTGTGTATGCATTGCATAATCATAAACCACCTGATCACAAAAAATACCCATAAACTGATACACTGGAATCTTATGACTGACCAATTCACACTTCTTTGCTACTTTCCCATTTTTTAGATTGTATTCCACTGTCGTATATTTTCCAAATTCCACAATTTTGTCTCCAATTGTGTGTGTACTAGCCATGTGTTGGAAAATTGGAAAACATTGCATGCCACCACAATGATCACATGTGCCATCCAAACATGAATTTTTGTAAAAACATTGACCATCCTTTCTTTCACATCAAATGGAACACAAAAATTTCCTTGATGATTTAGGTGGAGGCATTGTGTTACATTCTTGCAAAACATTGTCAGTATGCATATCTACACATATACATTGATAAAAATCATAATGGTTAGAAAACTCAATATGAACCCTACAAAAACAAGAAGTGCATGTGTGATTTATTTTGACATAAAAAGGCTTTAGCATTTCAAAATACCTTTGATATATTTTAATTTCAAGAAACTTTTGTACAAAATCAGCAAAAAATTGGGTTTGAGTGGTATCCAAATAATGCATTGGATGTGGCTCACGGTTTATACTACCAATTCTCCTTCTTAAAACATGTCTCTCATTAGGAGAGGTCCTATTGTTATCCTTCCAATAATTCACAATTAAAGATCTGAAGCCTTGATTAATTCTTGTGTCTTTCTGTGGCATTCTTCCTGAAAATTCCCATAACTCATTGCTATTTGGATTTTCCACTCTTTCACGCCTTCCTTTGGCTCTCATTAGAGATGATCTACTTATTTTCAAAGACTTACTTGCCTTTGAAAGTTTCACCTTTTTCCTTGTTTGACTTCTTAACATTGTTGTTGCCATCACACATCATGTGGCACAACTATCCTTCATGCGTGAGGTGGATCCCATGCTCTCATATGCACTCATCAAGTTCTTTACAATGGAATTTTTACTTGAGTCATTCAAAACTATTAGCCCAAGAGCCTTCATGATGGGACTAAATTTGAGTTTCCTCATCATTTCAACAAATAGTTGGCATCTTCCACCCTCACTTAGCTTTGCAAAAAAAAAACTCCATATCCTTTCTGCATATCTTTGACATGTACGTTTTGGAATATTATTAGGCATCCATTTGAAAACAATGGAATCAATATCAATCAAAAATGTAGGTTTTCTATGTAAAACTCTAGGAGGAGTTCTCAAATGTAAATTTGTGTCAATATTGGGAAGGTCAAAAACATCGAGGATAGATCGTGTACCTTCAATTGGAGGTGCAATTGATGAAATACCTTGAGATTGACATGTAAACAATTTTGTACCTCCAACTTGAGATGTTTTTTGTGGAGTTCCTTAAAATAGAGATGTGTTTGCTGAGGTAATTTAAAAATGCAATGTTTTTGATGGTGTGTCTTCAATTGGAGATGTAATTTTTGATATACCTAGAAAACCACATGTTGTTGTCAATGTGTCTTCAACTGGAGATGTGCATTGAGCTTCACCTATGGTTGATGATGTGCCCCCAGCTTTTGTATCCATTCCTATCCTTCCACGAACTTTCCTCATTCGTGCCCTTTGTTTTTCCAATTTCACATCTCTCTTAGATTGAACGGGAATTTGTGGTTGTATGGGCTGCAATTCCTTTGCTTCACAAGCTACATTTTTTTATTCTCTTCTCCTTGCATTTTTAACTGCACATTGTTTTGGTGTTAGAGGCTTTGGTCATTTCCTCGGCATGACCTTGAATTCTACATGTCCACAAACACAGATAGAAAAAAATTAAGTAATGCATTTTACAAAAAAAATTGATGCAGAGAGGGGTGGAAACCATTAAATACAACAAATCAATGAGAATCACAAACCTAGAGTATAAATTGCTACCACCTGAATTTAAACTAGAGACTCTTGTGTTTATTTTCTCAAAACCAAATTTTTGATTGTCCACAAAGTCATGAAGAATATGGATACAAAGAAGGGTTTGTGATGCTATATCTTATCATTATTCACTATTTCTTTGGCAATGAGGTTTTCCAAATTAGATGAAAATAAAAGTTTTCCAAATTAGTTGAAAAAAAAATGAAATATAGTGAATTCCACTAGCCATGCTAGAAATGGACTACTATAAGCATTGCAAATAAAACTCATAAGTAAATTTATGTTAAGTAAATGTCATGTTTTTATTTATTTTGTTCTTCAAACTCCTAAAAATTGAACTTTTTTATGAAAATCCCATCTAATTCAATGTTGAATTTTAAGTCCAATTGTTATGATTAATAAACTCATTAAGGAAATCTAGTTTATATTGTCAAAAACAAAAAAATATACTAAATACAAACATTTCAATTTAACAAAATGAATATATTACCTCAGATAATGTAAAATGATTTAGAAACTTCAAAATATCTTCTTCTACGTTGTCTACCATGCAGATTGGTGGTAAAAAGGTGATGGATCAAGCATAGATTGGTACAATGTGACGTCAACTCAAGAAAAAAGGTGTTTCTAACTCGGATAAAGCATTGAACCAAATAAACATAAGACAATGTGGGCCTAAATCATAGGGTCAACCCTTATTTTTACTATTTCAAGGTAAAACCCATTTGGCACTCTCCAAATTTGGTGAGCGCCAAATACGTTCCTCTGAAAAGGAGAGAATTTAGAGAGAGGGAGAGAGATGGAGGGAGTAAGAGAGAGAGGGAGTGGGAGAGAGAGAGGGGGGAGGTAGAGGGTGTGGGAGGGAGAAACCTAAGAGAGAGAGGCTGGAAGGGAGACACCTAAGAGAAAGAGAGGCAGTCAAAGTGGGAGAGAGGGGGTGGGAGGTAAGTGAGGCCTAACAGAGAGGGAATGTGAGATAAGTGAGGCTTAATCCCTCAACTCTCAAACCTTAACCCTTAAACCATAATCCATAGAGACAAAGAGAAAGAGTGAGAGAGAGGGAGGGAGAGGGGATTGGAGGGAGACACCCGAGAGAGAATGAGAGGTAGAAAAAGTGAGAGAGAGGGGGTGGGAAGGAGATACCTAGGAGAGTATGAGAGAGAGGGAGTGAGAGATAGAGGGATGGGAGAGATACAAGGAGTGTGAGAGAGAGAGAATTGAGAGATAGAGAGGGGGTGGGAGGGAGAGGGAGTACTCAAGATAGAGGGATTCGAGAGAGATGGAGGGGGTGTGGGGAGATACATGATATAGAGGGGGAGAGAGAGAGTGGGAGGGAGATATCTGAGAGAGGGAGAGAGAGGGAGAAAGAAAGAGTGGGAGGGTGAGAAAGAGGGAGTGGGAGAGGGAGTTGGTGAGTGACATACCTAATAGAGAGATTAGGGTAGAGAGTTTAATTGGGTCTAAGGGTTTAATTGTTGAGGGATTAGGATTGAGGTTATTGGGTTGAGGGTAGAGGGTAGAGGGTTTAAGGGTTTAGGATTTAAGGGTTGAGGGTTGAGGGTTTAAGGTATAGGATTGAGTGTTTAAGGTTTTAAGGGTTGAAGGTATAGGGTTGAGGTATTAGGGAAGAGAAGGTGGGATGTATGGAGGGAGAGATGGAGGGAGAAGTGAGATAGAGATAAGGAGAGAAGAGGAGGGAGGGACAAATATAGACGAGGATTGAGGATCCAATGTACAAAATAGATGGTTGATAATTGAAGGTCTAGGGTTGAGGACCTATATGGTTTATGGTTCAGGGTATTGGTTTGAGGGTATAGGGTTTAAGTGAAATGAGAGAGAGATATATGTATTAAATGAGTGAGAGAGAGACCTAAGAGAGGGATAGGGGGTGGGATGGAGAGACTTGAAAGAGATAAATAGGGAGGGAGTGGGAGAGAGACAAAGGGAGGGAGGGTTAAGGGTAGAGGGTAGAGGGTTTAATGGTTTAGGGTTTAAGGGTTAAGGATTTTATTGTTTAGGGTAGAGGGGAGATAGATAGAGGGAGTGTGAGTGTGTGAGAAAGAGAGACCTAAGAGAGCGAGAGGGGGAGAGGGAGAGTCTTGAGAGAGAGAGAGAGGGAGTGGGAGAGAGATGGAACGTAGAGGTTTAAGGGTAGATGGTTAAGGGTAGAGGGTAGAGGGTTTAACGGTTTAGGGTTAAGGGTAGAGAGAGCGAGAGAGAGAGAAGTAGATATGGAAAGAAGGTAGAGATATTGAGAGAGAGGAGGAAAGGAGGGAGAGAGAAATAGTTATAGAGGGGAAAATAGGTAGAGAGAAGTAGATATGAAATCAAAGATAGAGAGAGAGGTAGGGATGGAGAGAGAGGTGAGAAAAAAAAAAGAGAGGTCTATGTAGATAGAGGTGGGAGGAGATAAAGAGAAGTATAGGGTATAGTTTTTAAGGGTTTAAAAGCTATGGGTTTAGGGTTTAGAGATAAGGGTAAAGGAGAGAGAGATATAGGGAGTTAGTGACAAAGAGAGGGAGGGAGTGGAAAAGAGATAGAGGGTAGAGGGTAGAGGGTTAAGGGTTAAGGGTAGAGGGGAGAGAGATAGAAGGAGTGAATGAGTGAGAGAGAGACCTAAAAGAGGGAGAGGAATTAGGAGGGAGAGACTTGAGAGATAGAGAGGGATGGAGAGAATTGGAGATAGATAGAGGGTAAAGGGTAGAGGGTTTAATGGTCAAGGGTTAAGGATGGAGGGAAGATAGATAGAGGGAGTGAGTGAGAGAGAGAGACCTGAGAGAGGGAGAGGGGGTAGGAGGGAGAGACTTGAGAGAGAGAGGGGAAGGGACTTGGAGAGAGATAGAGGGTAGAGGGTAGAGGGTAGAGTTTTTAAGGGTTAATGGTGAAGGGTTTAGGTTAAGGGTATAGTGGAGAGAGATAGAGGGAGAGAGAGAGAGGGAGTGAGTGAGTGAGTGAGTGAGTGAGAGACCTAAGATTCCCTCTCTAGTTCTCTCTATCTCACTTCTCTTTATCTCTCTCCCTCTCTACTCTCTCTATCTCTCCCTCCCTCCCCATTTTCTATCTCTCCTCTTTCCCTCCCCGTCTTTCTGTCTCTCTTTACCTTCTCTCTACCTATATCTCTCTCCTTCTATCTATCTCAACTATCCATATTTATCTATCCCTCCCTCCTCTCTCTCTTAGTGTTTAGGGTAGAGGGTAGAGGGTTTAGGGTATAGGTTTAAGGGTATATGGTTGAAGGATTAGTGTTGAGGGTCTAATTTATAAGGTAGAGGGTATAAGGGTTCAGGGTTTAGGGTTTAAGGGTTGAGGATTAAGGGATTAAGGGTTGAGGGTTGAGGATTGATGGTTAAGGGTTTAATGGTTTAGGTTTTAAGGGTTGAGGGTCACAAGTTTAAGGATGAGGATAGATGGTTGAGGGTATAGGGTTGATGGATTAGGGTTTAAGTTCCAACATATAGGGTACAAGGTATAAGGGTTGAGGTTTTAGGGTTAAGGGTTTAGGATTGAAGGTAGAGGGTTGAGGGATGAGGGTTTAAGGGTTAAGTGTTGAGGGATTAGGTTAGAGAGTTTAATTGGGTTTAAGGTATTAAGGTTTGAGGGATTAGGGTTGAGGGTATTGGGTTGAGGGTAGAGGGTACAAGGTTTAGAGGTTTAGGATTTAAGGGTTGAGGGTTGAGGGTTCAGGGTATAGGGCTGAGTTTTCAAGGTTTTAGGGGTTGATGGATTAGGAAAGAGAAGGTTGGATGGAGGTAGGGAGAGATGGATGGAGAGTCTTGAGAGAGAGAGGGATGAAGTAGGAGAGAGATAGAGGTTAGATGGTTAAGGGTAGAGGGTAGAGGGTTTAAGGGTTTAGGGTTTAAGGGTTAAGGTTTTAGGATTTAGGGGAGATGGTTAAGGGTTGAGGGTAGAGTGTTTAATGGTTTAAGGGTTTAAGGGTTAAGGGTAGAGGGATAAGGGTAGAGGGGAGATACATAGAAGGATTAAGTGAGTGAGTGAGTGAGTGAGAGAGACTTGAGAGAGGTAGAGGAGGTAGCAGGGAGTGGGAGATAGATAGAGAGATAGAGGGTAGAGGGTAGAGGATTTTAAGTGTTTAGGGTTTAGAGTTAAGGTTAGAGAGAGAGAGAGGTAAATAAGGTAGAGATATTGAGAGAGAGGAGGCAAGGAGGGAGAGAGAAATAGGTATAGAGGGACAAATAGGAAAACCCTTAAACCCCAATCCCTCAACCCCCATACCCTCTTAATCCCTCAAACCTTAAACCCTAATCCCTCAACCCCCATACCCTCTTAATCCCTCAACCCCCATACCCTCTTAATCCCTCAACCTTTCAACCCTAATCCCTCGACCCCTATACCCTCTTAATCCATGAACCCCCATACCCTCAACCCTTAAAACCTAATCCCTCAACCCCATACCATCCTAATCACTTAACCCTCAACCCTTCAAACCTAATCCCTCGACCCCTATACCCTCTTAATCCCTAAGATTTTTCGAGTTGCCATAAGGAGTATTCAGATTTTTAGGTCCCAGTGCAGTTGTAAGCACATTCAACAACATATGACAATGAGCATGCCTATGAATGTTTTGTTGAATTTGGTTACACTTTGTATGCTAAATATGACAAATATTTTTCATATGATAGTAAGAATAATGAAATGCATATCGATGAGATGGATATGAATCAGATTGACTACAATGATTTCCTGAAGATTTTCAATGACAATGCATATTGCAAGGTAGGTGGAATGGATAATTTCAAAATAAATTTGATGAGCTATATTTAGAACAAACTAGTTTAGGGTTTAATTTTTTAAACCAAAGAAGGTACATGGGATTAAGGATTTCTAGTAAATGGGAAATTCTTAGCAATGCCTCTTTAAAAAATTATCTTCCATGCATAGTAGTTTAGGGTTTTCCACTTCTCCATTTGCTCCATTTTCATATTATTCATCTGTTCATTCCCTCCATCTATCATCACCATCATTTTGTATGGATTTTCTTGGTATGCTATACCAAAGATACTTTGGATTCTTGTAGTGGTTTGCAAACTCACTCATCCCCAAAAGGAGCCACTATTAGAACCCAAAATTTCCATAAAAATTCCTAGGGTTTTCCTACTATTTTCCATAAATTTCCATCAAAAACCTAAGTTATTTTATTTGTTCATGCCTTATATTTTCACTATCTTTCCCATAAAATTCATTAACTACCCTCACATATTCCCCCCATTTAATTCAATTATATTTCATTACCTTTCAAAAAGAAAAATCACCGCTTTTTATAAAGCTAAAATACCTTACTCCACTATTTTAATATTTACTTTTTATGTCTTACCGCTTTACCATGGCCTACCATCAGGGGGCTCATGGTATGGTGGTAGCAGGATGGGAGAAGGCATAAATTTACTACCACCACACCGCACGAGGTCAAAACATTGACCACGGTATCACGGTGGGCGGTGAGTGATAGTGGAGGTAGCAGTCAGAAGAGCCACCGCAGTACCGTGGTTGTTAAAACAGTGACCACAGTGATTGTAGTAACAGTTAGGGAGTGAAAGGCAGTGGTCGATGGATAGTCACCATGCAACCATGGATGGTCACCGAGGAGTCCACAGTAGTGTGGTAGGAATAGGTGCAACTGGTAATGGAGACTTGAATGATGGAGATAAAGGTGGTAAGTTAATGATGAAGCGGTTACCGTGATACCAAAGCTAGCTTGAGGGATGACCATGGTAGAGTGGTAATAGTAAGGAGAATACCTTGATGGTTAAGATTGCCATACCGTTGGGTAGAAAGATAACAACCACGGTATAGTGGTAAACACAATAAAGGCTGTATGGAAATAAAATATAAGGAGTGGATAAAGTGAAATAAAGGCTGGAAAGAATATTAAATAGAAAAATCAAAAGCATGACTATAGTTAAAATATTTTATTTTCTGAAAGGTAACTTAATGAAATATTTTAATTTGTGTAACTCGAATGTAAACAGTTTTACTAGAATAGTGAAGGGTCGTAACTCTTCAAATATGATGTATAAATGATTGGAAAAATCAATTGCAGAGGGGGGCGGTAGTTAGATAGTAGGAGTTAGATTTTTCTTGAGAAGTGATTGAAATGTAAATAATGACATACACATAGGTGCACCTGCCTAGGTTTTGCAGAGCTTGAAGAGAAAAAGGTACAATTGCATCAATTGGCCTTGTACGTTGGCCAAAATCATTGTGAGATCTTGGAAACCTCTCATGGTTCAAACGTGCATTTTTGAGAACCAACACCCTCTTAATCCCTCAACCCTCAACCCTCAACACCTCTACAATATTAATCCATCAACCCTTAACCCTCAACCCTCAACCCTCAACCCTCAACCCTCAACCCTTAAACCCTAATATTTCAACCCCTAGACCCTCTTATTCCCTCAAGCCTCAAGCCTCAAGCCTCAAGCCTCAAGCCTCAAGCCTCAATCCTCAATCCTCAAGCCTCAAGCCTCAACCCTTAACCTTCAACCCTCAACCCTCAACCCTCAACCCTCAACCCTCAACCCTCAACCCTCAACCCTTAAACCCTTATCCCTCAACCCTTCTACAATCTTGATCCCTCAACCCTCAACCCTAAACCCTCAATCCTCATCCCTCAACCCTCAACCCTCAACCCTCAACCCTCAACCCTCAACCCTCAACCCTCAACCCTTAAACCCTAATCCCTCAACCCTCAACCCTCAACCCTTAAACCCTAATCCCTCAACCCCCATACCCTTTGAATCCCTTGACCCCTATACCCTCTTAATCTCTCAACCCTCAACCCTCAACCCTTAACCCATAATCCCTCAACACCTATACCCTCTTAATCCCTACACCCTCAACCCTCAACCCTTAAACCCTTAAAACCTAATCCATCAGCCCTCATACCCTCTTAATACCTCAACCCTCAACCATTAACCCTTAGCCCCTAATCCCTCAACCCTCAACCCTTAAACCCTAATCCATCAACCCCTCAACCCTCAACCCTTAGACCCTAATCAGTCAACCCCTTTGTAATACTAATCCCTCAACCCTTAACCCTTACCCCTCAATCCTTAAACCCTAATCCCTCAACCCCTATACCATGTCAACCCTCAACCCTTAACCCTCAACCCTTAAACCCTAATCCCTCAACCCCTATACCCTCTTAATCCCTCAACCCTCAACCCTTAACCCTTAAACCCTAATCCCTCAACCCCCATACCCTCTTAATCCCTCAACCCTCAACCCTTCAACCCTAATCCCTCAACCCCTATACCCTCTTAATCCCTCAAACCGTAACCCTTAAACCCTAATCCATCAACCTCCATTTCCTCTTAATCCCTCAACCCTTAAACCCTAATCCCTCAACCCCCCTACAATATTAATCCCTCAACCCTTAACCCTCAACCCTCAACCCTTAAACCATAATCCCTAAACCCCTTTACCCTCTTAATACCTGAACACTCAACCCTCAAACGTCAACCCTGAAATCCTAATCCCTCAACCATCAACCCTTAACCCTTAAACCCTAATCCCTCAACCCCCATACTCGCTTAATCCCTCAACCCCTATACCCTCTTAATCCTTAAAACTTAAACCCTTAACCCCTAATCCCTCAACCGCTATACCCTCTTAATCCCTCAACCCTCAACCCTTAAACCGTAATCCCTCAACCCTCAACCCTTAAACTCTAGTCCCTCAACCCCTATACCCTCTTAATCCATCAACCCTCAACCCTTAAAATCTAATCCCTCAACCCTCTATCCTAAAACCCTTATCCCTCAACCCTCAACCCTTAACCCTTAAACCATAATCCATCAACCCCCATACTCTCTTAATCCCTCAACCCTTAAACCCTAATCCCTCAACCCGTATAGCCTCTTAATCCTTCTACCTTCAACCCTTCTTCAACCTTCAACTCTTAACCCTTATACCCTAATCCCTTAGCCCCCATACCCTCTTAATCCCTCAACCCTCAACCCTTAACCCTTAAACCTTAATCCCTAAAACCTCTACTTGAGAGAGAGAGAGAGAGGGAGAGGTGGTGGAAGGGACATGCTTGAGAGAGAGGCATAGGGAGAGGGAGAGGGAGAGAGAGTGAGAGAAGGAGGGAGTCACTATGACAGGGAGAGGGTATAGGAGGGGGAGACTTCACAAAGAGAGAGATGGAGATGGGGTAGGATGAAGACACTTGAGAGATAGAGAAAGAGGGAGATAGGGTGGGAAGGAGAGACATTAGAGAGAGGGAGAGAGAAAAAGTGGGAGAGAGATAGAGGGAGTGAGAGTGAGAGAGAGGAAGTTGGAGAGAGATAGAGAGAGAGGGAGTGGGAGAGAGAGGGAGAGACTTAGTGATAGAGAGAGAGTGATAGAGAGGGAGGGAGAGGGGGTGGGAGTGAGAAACCTAAGAGAGAGGGAGAGGGAGAGAGGTTTGGAGGGAGACACCCAAGAGAGAAGGAGAGGGAGAAAAAGTTGGAGATAGCGGGTGGGAAAGAGATACCTAAGAGAGTAGAAGAGAGAGGGAGTGAGAGATTGAGTGATGGGAGAAATACAAGGAGTGAGAGATATAGGGAGTGATTGAGTGAGTGAGAGACCTGATAGAGGGAGAGGAGGTAGGAGGGAGAGACTTGAGAGATAGGTAGGGAGGGAGGGAGGTAGTAAGAGAGATATAAAGGGTAGAGGGTTAAAGGGTTTGGAGTGTAAGGGTTGAGGGTTAAGGGTTTAGGGTAGAGGGGAGAGAGATAGAGGGAGTGAGTGAGAGAGAGAGAGACCTGAGAGAGGGAGAGGGGATAGGAGGGAGAGTCTTGAGAGAGAGAAGGAGTGACTTTAGAGAGAGGGTGAGACACAAAGTGGGAGATAGATAGATGGAGTGAGAGAGAGAGAGAGGGAGTGGGAGAGAGAGAGGGGGAGCGAGAGGATGTGGGAGGGAGAAATATAAGAGAGAGAGGTTGGGAGGGATACACCTGAGAGAAGGAGAGGGAGTCAAAGTGGGAGAGAGGGGGTGGGAAGGAGAGAACAAAGAAAGTAGGGTGGGAGGTAAGTGAGGCCTAATAGAGAGGGATTGTAAGATAACTGAGGCCTAATCCCTCAACCCCTATACCCTCTTAATCCCTCAACCCTCAACCCTCAACCCTTAACCCTCAACCCTCAACCCTTAAACCCTAATCCATCAACCCGCATACCCTCTTAATCCCCTAACCCTCAACCCTTAACCCTTAAACCCTAATCCCTCAACCCCATACCCTCCTAATACCTCAACCCTCAACCCTCAACCCTTAAACCCTAATCCATAAACCCTCATACCCTCTTAATCCCTCAACCCTCAACCCTTAACCCTTAAACCCTAATTCCTCAACCCCCATACCCTCCTAATCCCTCAGCCCTCAACACTCAACCCTTAAACCCTAATCCCTCAACCCTCAACCCTTAACCCCTAATCCCTCAACCCATGTACCCTCTTAATCGCTCAACCCCATACCCTCTCAATCCATCAACCCTCAACCCTTCAACCCTAATCCCTTGACCCGTATACCCTCTTAATCCCTCAATCCTCAACCCTTAACCCTTAATCCATAATCCATAGAGATAGAGAGAGAGAGTGAGAGAGAAGGAGGGAGAGGGGGTGGAAGGGAGACACCAGAGAGAGAAGGAAAGGGAGACAAAGTGGGAGAGAAGGGGTGGGAAGGAGATACCTAAGAGAGTAGGATAGAGAGGGAGTGAGAGATAGAGGGATGGGAGAGATACAGGAGTTGAGAGAGAGAGACTTGAGAGATAGAGAGGGGGTGGGAGGGAGAGGGAGTACCTGGGGGAAATTTGCACTATGATAAATCAAACATATTCTTGATATATTGATTTAAATGATTTAAGACTTCAAGTTAGAGATAACCCACATTGAAATATAAATTTTTATATCAAAAATACTAAAAATTGAAAAAGTTTCATGAATTCAAAATGATATGTCCATTGATCCGCTTCAAAAAGGCTTTATCATTATTTACATTCTAGTCCCTTCTCGAGAAAAATCTAACTCCTACTCTAACCACTCCCTACTATCCCCTTATTGTTTTTAATTTTCTAATTATTTATACATTATAGACCAATGGTTGTGACCCTTAAATTTCAATTGCAACCTTTTACATTCCTTCATAGAGAATAAAATATTTGATTATATTGCCTTAGTGAAAAATTAAATATTTTTAACTATAACTTCACTTAAATTTTTCCTTTTATATCCTTTCCTGCCTTTATTTAATTATATTCGCTACTTATATTTTATTTCCATGCAACCTTTATTGTGTTTACCACTATACCATGGTCATTATCTTTCTACCTGGCGGTATGGTGGTCTTAACCGTCAAGGTCTTCTCCTAATTGTTACCGCGCTACCATGGTAGTTGTCTTGTTGAGTGCCTTAACCTTCCACTGACAGTTTACCGTAGTCACCGTGATCACCATTTTCACCGTGTGTGGTACCACGGTGACTTTGTGCACTGCTTTCATGCCCGTGACTTACCATCCACTGCGATACAACGGTCTATGTTTAGACAACGCACGGTGGCACGGTAAATATTTTGTGCCTAATCGTTTAGCCATCGATTGTTTTTGATGACCGTTACTATAGCCTTCTAACTACTACTGCTCTAACACAACCCTCAAGATTACCCTCCATGGTGCAGTAGTAAGGGTTTCCTTAACTAATCTTTATTGCTATACCATGGTATGGTTTGTGGGAAGCCTTGGTTGGGCGGTGAATAAGATATGAAGTGATCACTATGGGAGTGGTAGAGGTATAAAATGTATAAGCATTTTTGGAAAGGGGAGAAATGAATTTTAAATGAAAAGATAGGAAAATAATGAGAAATTAAATGGGGGTATGGCAGTAAATGAAATATTATTAAAAGATAGAAAACTAATGGATATAAATGAATAAAATACTTTCGGGTATTGATGGAAAATTTAGGTTCAAAAGGGGAAATCATTCAGGTTTCTTTAATGAATATTTGTGTTCTAAGAGGGTAGAGGGTTTAAGGGTTTAAGGTTAAGGGTAGAGATGAGAGAGAGAGAGAGAAGTAGAGAGGTAAAGAAGGTAGAGATATTAAGAGAGAGGAGGCAAGGAGGGAGAGAGAAATAGGTATAGAGGGACAAATAGGTAGAGAGAAGTAGATATGAAAGTAGAGATAGAGGGAGAGGTAGGGATGGAGAGAGAGGTGAGAAAAAAGTAAAGAGAGGTCTAGTTAGATAGAGGTGCGAGGAGATAAAGAGAAGTAGAGGATAGAGTTCTTAAGGGTTTAAGGTCTAAGGGTTTATGGTTTAGAGTTAAGGGTAAAGGAGAGAGAGAGGGATGGAGTGGAAAAGCGATAGAGGGTAGAGGGGAGAAGGGAGAGAGATAGGAGGAGTGAATGAGTGAGAGAGTGACCTAAAAGAGGGAGAGGAAGTAGGAGGGAGAGACTTGAGAGTGAGAGAGGGAGGGAGGGAATTGGAGATAGATAGAGGTTAGGAGGGAGAGAGAGTAATTAGGATAAAGGTATTCCAGAGAGATGGAGGGGGTGGGGGGAGATACATGAGATAGAGGGAGAGAGAGAGAGAGTGGAAGGGAGATATCTAAGAAAGGGAGAGAGATATGGAGAAAGATAGAGGTAGTGAGAGAGAGAGAGAGGGGACATGGGAGAGAGATAGAGGGAGTGAGTGAGAGAGACAAAGAGAGGCTTAAAAGAGGGAGAGGGGATAGAAGGGAGAGACTTGAGAGACAAAGAGGGAGGGAGAGTGGGTGAGAGGGAGAGACTTGAGAGAGAGAGAGGGAGAGATATTGGGAGAGATATATTGGGAGATAGATATTGGGAGAGAGATAGAGGGCATGAGAGAGAGAGACTTGAGAGAGAGAGAAGGTGAGGTGGTGGGAGGGAGATACTTGAGAGAGATGGAGATGTAGATAGAGACAAATAGAGGGAGTGAGACAGGGAGGGAGTGGAAGAGAGATAGAGGGAGTGATTGTGAGAGGGAGAGAGGGTAGGAGGAGGAGACTCTAGACAAAGAGAGAGAAGGAGAGGGGGTACGACGAAGATACTTGAGAGAGTGAGAGAGAGGGAGAGGGCGTGGGAGGGAGATACTTGAGAGAGAGGGAGAGAGACAAAGTGGGAGAGTGTGAGAGAGAGGGATTGGGAGAGAGATAGGGAGTTTGTGTGTATTTGAGAGAGAGAGAGGGGGGGTGGAGATACCCAAGAGATAGTTAGAGAGAGAGGGAGAGAGATAGAGTCAGTGAGAGAGGTAATGGGAGAGAGATATAGGGAGTGAGTGAGTGACATACCTATGAGAGGGATTAGGGTAAATAGTTTAATTGGGTTTAAGGGTTTAAGTCTTTAGGGATTAGGGTTGAGTTTCTTGGGTAGAGGGTATACGATAGAAGGGTTTAGGATTTAATTGTTGAGGGATGAGGGTTTAGGGTATAAGGTGAAGTTTTTAAGGTTTTAAGGGTTGAGGGTATAGGGTTAAGGGATTATGGAAGAGAAGGTGGGATGTATGGAGGAAGAGATCTAGGGAGAAGTGAGATAGAGATAAGGAGAGAATAGGAGGGAGGGACAAAGATAGATGAGGGTTGAGGATCCAATGTATAGGTTAGATGGTTTAGAATTGAAGGTATAGGGTTGAGGACATATAGGGTTTATGGTTTAGGGTATTGGGTTGAAGGTATAGGGTTTAAGGGAGAAGAAAGAGAGATAGATGGATTGAGTGAGTGTGAGAGAGACCTGAGAGAGGGAGAGGGGGTAGCATGGAGAGACTTGAAAGAGAGAGAGGGAGGGAGTGGGAGAGAGACAGATGGAGGAAGTGTTAAGGGTGGAGGGTAGAGGGTTTAGTGGTTTCTGGTTTAAGGGTTAAGGGTTTAGGGTAGAGGGGAGAGAGATAGAGGGAGTGAGTGAGTGTGTGAGAAAGAAAAACCTAATAGAGGGAGAGGGGGTAGGAGGGAGAGTCTTGAGAGAGAGAG
>CM021100.1:407974573-408007197 GCA_007115665.2 Sequoiadendron giganteum | reverse complement strand
GATAGGTAGGTAGAGAGAAGTAGAGAGGTAAGGAGAGTTAGAGGGAGAGGTAGGGATGCAGAGGGAGAGGTAGGTAGAGAGATTAAAGGGAAATATAGAGAAGTGGAGAGGGAAGGAGAGACAGATGGAAAGGTAGGGATCGAGGGAGAGATAAGGATTTAGAGAGAGGTGAGAGAGTGAAATAGAGAGAGAGAGGTAGGTAAGGAGAGGGAGGGGAGATAAAGGGAAGTAGAGAATGGAGGAGAGAGGGAAGAAGAGGTAGGGAGGGAGAGATAGGTGAGATAGAGAGAGAGGAGGGAGGGATGGATATTTAAGGAGAGGGAGGTGAGATAAAGAGAAAGAAAGAAAAGAGGAGAGGGGGAGAGAGAAAGGTGATAGAGAGAAGTAGAGGCGTAATGAGGAAGGTAGATAGATTGAGAGAGGGAAAGAGAGAGGGATAGAAAAAGAGGTATATAGGGGTAGGCTAGATAGAGAGATGTAGAGTGAATTTTGGTGGAAGAGAGAGAGGAGGGAGGGATAGGTAAAGATGGATAGTTGAGATAGATAGAAGGAGAGAGATATAGGTAGAGAGAGGTCAAAGAGAGATAGAAAGAGGGGGAGGGAGGGAGAGATAGAGAGAGTAGAGAGGGAGGAGATATATAAAGAGAGGTGATAGAGAGAGAATTAGAGAGGGAAAGAATGTGGAGGTATTGAGAGAGAAGAGGAAAGGAGGGAGAGAGAAATAGGTATAGAGGGACAACTACGTATAGAGAAGTAGATACGAAAAGAGAGATATAGGGAGAGGTGAGACAAAAATAGAGAGAGTTCTAGGTAGATAGAGGGAGGAGGAGATGAAGAGAAGTATAGAGGGAATGAGAGAGTGAGGAAGAGTTAGGGATGGAGAGAGAGAGGTGAGAGAGATAAGAGAGAGGAGGGAGGGATAGGTAGGGAGATCTTGGTGACATAGAGAGAAAGAGAGTAGAGAGGGAAGGGGAAAAAGAGAAGTGAGATAGGTGATAGAGATGTGTGATGGAGCTTGAAAGTAGAGAGATAAGGAGGAAGGTGGAGATATTGAGAGGGAAGGAGGGGGGAGAGAGAAAGATGTATAGAGGGATAGGTTAGATAGTGAGAAGTAGAGAGAAAAGGTGGTTCAAAGGAAGAGAGAGGGGGGGGGAAGGGGGAGAAAGAGAGGTGAGATAGAGAGAACTAGAAAGGGAAGGAGAGAGAGAGGGAGATAGATAAAATTAGAGAGGGAGGGAGGGAAGGAGAGAGAAGTGAGATAGATAGAACTAGAGAGGGAAGGAGATAGAGAATGGCAAGATAGAGGGTAGAGAGGGGAGGAGAGAGCGAGGGAAGCAAAGAGAGAGAGAATGAGAGGAGAGGGAGGGAGGTAGGGATAGGTAGGTATAGAGAGTAGAAGGAGATATATAGAGATAAAAGGAGAGGGATGAGAGATAAAAAAATGTAGAGAGGGAAAGAGGGAGGGAGATAGATATTGGAGAGTGAAGGAGAGAGAGATGGACATGTAGAGACATAGTTCTTGAGCTCAAGGAAGATATTGTTAGATAAAAGGATGCATATAGTTAGAGAGAGAGGTCTAGAGAATAAGAGATGAAAATGAGTGAGATAGAGAGAGAAAGATGAAATTTGACATCCTGAGTACAAAAATTTGACTTCCTGATTACTAAAATTTGACATGCTGATTACTGAAATTTGACTAAGTCTGAAATTTTTAAGATCTTCTGAAAACTAGAATTTGCATAAAAACTCTTAGAGATATGAAACCACTCTCAAAAATCCTACCTATATATACTTAAATGTTTATTTCATGTATATAGTTTCCCTGACAGAGAAAGCAAAAATCTAGTTTTGTGCAAAGCAGGCCATTTGGCACTCGCCAAATGACTCGTCACATTTGGCGCATGCCAAATGACTCATCACATTTAGTGCTCGCCAAATGGCCTGCTTTGGACGTGTTAATTGGCAGGATTTGCCAAATTTTCTCATATTTTTGTCTATGCTCCCCATCTCATTTGCACGTATTTCAATGCAAGTTTATAAAAAAATGTGATAGCATTAACCTTTGTCTCAATTATCTAAATATATAATTATTTTTTGATTTTGACTTAGTCAAGGATTTGATCCATGGCTTCTATTATAAATGCCTTCGTTTTTGGTCAAATACCAATATGTGCTAGGTTTAGGAAAGATTTTTACACATTCATCTGAACGGGAAAAAAATTACATTTTTTGAAACTAGACTCCATTCTACACATGATGAAAAAAAAAACAATTTTTGATTAGTTTGCAAAAAACTTGGGGGGAGCACACTCAAATTTCAGCTTTTCAGGATGTTTCCACTTCAAAAATTCATAAAATATTATATATTCATTAAAAAAATTATTTGAAAGAAGGAGGATACACTACATGGTGTTAGCTAATTTCTCACCATTGTGATTTTTTAAATTCTTAAAAAAAAGCTAACCAAAAAGGGGGGAGCCCTTAGGTGCTATGTTTTTTATTTTTGATACAAACAAGACCTGTTTTGGGCCCCCCGCTTTTTGAGACCCTTAATCTTCATTAATTTCAAAAAACATTAATACATTAGAAACTAGACTCGGAGCACTTCAACTTTTTTTTTCCATATCTTGAAATTTTGAGTGTAACTATCTTCATTTTCTCGTGCAAATCAGATTTTCCTGATTTCAGAAAAAAAAGTGGCATCTTAAGAGCCAAAATTGTGTCAGAGATTGGTGCACTTACCCATTTACCTATGGATCAATTATATTAGGTAAATATGTATCACTCCAATCATCAAAATTATTTACCAATTCTCTAATTTTCCTACTCAAATCATCTGGTGAGGCTTGAAAACCTTGCAATGAATTTACAAATATTTGAGTAGGCCTTAATGATTAGGGCCTATTATTTGTATCAAACCTGGAGGCTTTGTATATTATATCTAAATATATGGCCCTAGGGATCCATTTCTCAACTAAGGGAAATACTACCTCCTAATCCCTACTAATATTCTTTGTTGCATACAAAAATAAAGAATATAAAGAATACATTAATAGCAATCTACCATCAACCTTTTCGTTCAAGTGCCTCAGAATTGTGTCAACAATCTCACTCTATCTTTTAAGTGCTCCCTCCTAACTTGCCTTCAAATTTGCCTGTAAC
This sequence comes from Sequoiadendron giganteum, assembly GCA_007115665.2. Lineage (NCBI taxonomy): Eukaryota > Viridiplantae > Streptophyta > Pinopsida > Cupressales > Cupressaceae > Sequoiadendron > Sequoiadendron giganteum. The sequence continues at coordinate 408,004,035 of CM021100.1, read as the reverse complement.
TCTGTAATTTTAAGCATCAGTTGCATTTTTGTAGGATCCATAGAGCATTCTTCCTCTCCCTCAATTTTCTCTAATATGGGACTGAGAGAAGGAGTTTGGATGGGGGACCTTGGGTGAAAAACAATTGGAGAAGTAAGAGGTATTGGTCTTGATGTGGGGGGAAATCCCATGATACCTGGAGTACTTGAGATCTCCCCAAATTGCCTATATTTTAATCTATCCACCTCAACCTATAGCTCAAAATTCCTTTGCTACAACTTGTTGTACTCTCCAATTATAAAGTTGTATTTCTCCGTTAAGCTCTTATTCTCAGCTTCTTCCCTCTCAGCAGTCTTTTAGGCCAATTTGGCCACATTCACAATTAAGTTACTAGCCTCTGTAGTTGAATGTTTTGAGGCTCTCTTTATTATTAACCCTCCCCTTAAGTTTTGACTAATGTAAGTAACATTAGGCTTTCTACCCTAAGGTGCCAATACCCAACTTGCTAGGGTCTCATATTCTTCGCTAAAGGTAGAATCTTGCAGTGTTGCCTTGACCTCTTCCTAAGAGTTATGCATGGGATGCTAGGATTTTGGAATAGCATTAAATGCTATTGAATTTGCTATATCCCATTCAGGAAAAATTAGTACACTAGCTCGAGTCACTGATTTTCTTCCATCCTCACAAGTGATGATGTTGAATTCTTCCATTAATTCACTTTTTACTTTATCATCATTCTCCTAGTCTGAGCTATTAGGCCTCAAATCTCTTATCTTCTTTCACTTATCATGATACTCTTCTAATCTCATTCTCCATACTAATGGCAAGAACACTGGAGTTTTAACAAATGCATCCTCATCTAAGAATGCCTTAAAGCCTCCATCCTGGCATCTTTCACACACTGTCCCTTCACATCCATATCAAACAAGATTAACTGAGTTGACTCGGGAGGAGAAGTCATACCAACCTGCATGTCTTGATCTTTAACAATGATTTCATCCATTAGATCCTCTTGTGCCTTTTCAATCCTTTGAATCTTATGGCTTGGCTCTGATGGTGGTGGTGAAGGGTTATCCTTTGGTGATGAGTCTAAAATAATCATTTTTATTCCCCCAGGTGCTTTGACCTTCAGACTTGGTTGTTGATTATTTCATGATTTGTTTTCCTTTCTTATCTTCCTCCTCCTCATCACCACTGTCATTTCTCTTTCTTTTATAAACAGGCCACTTCATCGTAGGTTGATATGTTGGCCTCATTTTAGAGGCTTCACATCTTGTCTATGTATGCAAAAGTCCAATTCCAAGTTGATCTTCTTTATTATCAAAATACCCATGATGTCCTTGAAGTTGTCCATCAATAAATCAATTTTCTAGTGGGATGGGGTAAATTCCATTAATGGGTCATATTTGGGATTCATTTTATGCACAATGGCTAATAGCTTCCCATATGCTATCTTTAATTCCTTGTTCAATTCCTACTTATTAAAATCAAACTCATTCCTAATCAGGTCTTTAGGAAAATTGAACTCATGTGCAAACTTACCACCCTTTATCTGTTGTCTAAAAAGGGCGAATAAGCCCTCTGGGTCATTTTGTTTTAAGGGACCATGCCTTAAATGATAATCATACAAAAACCTGAAAAAATGGACCCAACCTCCTTTGGAGAATACTAAATCAGATACAACAATATAATCAGGGAAAAAGGTTCCCTTACCCTTCCCTGTTAGGTTGTATTCATGAATACAACCTATCTACCACATAACCCTAGCAAACTGTACTCTTGTTGGCACAATGAATGGAAGGATATGTGGATTTCCTTGGAATCCATACACTCTTAACATCGTACTGATTGGGTACATGATAATGTCACTCCAGTCGTGAAAAACATTCAAAGATGCCTTCCTCCCCTTCGTTCTGAGAAAGTCATGTAAATCCTCGAGGTTTTTAGGTAGATTCACTGCCAACCTAGCCCTTAGTATGGAGGTAAAACAATTATAAAATTGCAAAAATTTGGCATTCTCCCTATTATAGGATAAATTTGTATTCCATGCCTGCACTGGTAATATTCCTCCATTAACTTCTTGCCTTAACTCCATCTTCTCTGAGAAGAAATCGACATTCCTATAAAAGAACATGTACATAAACAAAGAATACCAGAAGAATGGAGTGGGTCTACATCCTTTAGCTACAAATTAAATAGCCCTTCATGTATCTCCTTTGCCAAAAAGGATGCAAAATCATAAATCATGGAAAAATTAGGGTGTTGTATTTGCACCCCCATAAACGTGTAGGCAATCAAAATTATTGTATTAGGGTTAACACCCAAAATCTAGCATAATGAATAAAAAGTGTCCAAGAAGTGGTTTTTTAAATGGTTTAGCCTAAAAGGGTCTTAGTCACTTGGGCTGATATAAATCCTTGAACCACCTACCCTTGCCATATGAGGAGAAAGTAGCTTAACCCAGAAAAGTGACTTCGACTTTGCATACTCCTGCTTCAGCTCCTTAAGATTAATCTGAACCAAGAATGAGCTAGGTTCACTCAAGTCAAAAACTTGTTGAAATTATTCTTTTTTTATACTTAACAAGACCCCTCCATCATTATCTCTTATCACTCTTGTAATAGGGTCATAACGTGTTGCCACTTCCTTGAGAAAATCCACATCTAGGAAAACATTTGGTACCACCAGTTTCACTATGTCATATCTCCAACCATTCGAGAAAAGTGAGGAAAATTTTGATGTCCATACCACAACGTGAACATCTCCAGACATGTCATGGGAACCCTAGCATCGACAATGTTGGAGTAATTATATACTAATCCCTCCCCTAGGGTTCTTTCATGCATCAAAACCAACCCCATCCTCATATCATTAGTCAAAAATGGGAATTGATCCAAGAAATCATCATACAAATTCCTCTATAAATAATCAACGAGGCCAGAATGCTACTTTGGCAGTGCCATCTTAGGTAAACTAGGGCTTCCTTAACTTCAAACTTTTGAATAGACTAAGGCTAAAAAAAAAATGAAATTAAAGAAAATAACCTTGCAATTTTCTCACAATTCAACTAGCCAATAGCCCTAAACAACTATCAACAAGATTTCCGACCAGCACAGCACAAATTTCCCCAAATTATTAATCAAATTATCCAGGAATCATAGAAAATAACTCATAGCATTTGTTCTATGTAGCAAACCAAATCCTTGTTGTGACAACTCGCAAATTCCTCCTCCGCTCTAAAACTGCTTCACAAAGGTGGTCGAATACTTTATGAGAAAATAGAGAAAAGGAAAACCACTTTATGTCAATCAAATCAAGCCAGTAGATGTCTCATCCACCATTAAAGCTTACTTGCATGTTGCATCAATGGAAAAACTTGTATTTGATGCAAATTCAAATTCCAACCATTGATCCTTCACTTTTGTCAAATCATCAAATGGCTGCCTTCAAAATAGGCTGACGTAATCTCCGTCTCAGTACAAAGGGCCCACCATATTATGCATCACCAAAGGACTACATGTGGCACTCACCCATGACATCATGATCGATAAACACATTACTACTTATGATCATGTGATGGCAAACAACCATTGATCTCGACCATCGATAATTGTTTTGACTCGAAATAGTCACTAGCGTTGAACATAACCATCGAGCATTCTTTCCATCAAGATTATAACATCTTATTTTATTTTGAGCACGTCCATCTCATAGCCACTTTATTAATCCATCATACAACATATTAAAAAAATTTACAAATATATTAAAGCATTTTGATCATCTCTTTGACATCGCTAGCTAAGACACGTGGCACTCACCCATGATATCACAATCAGTTGAGACTCTATGTTGGGTCATCACGAGATTGGGAGAAATTTTTTGGATCAACCAATGGTTGATCAATGGTAATTTAAATTCGTTCCTTGCAAAATATAACATTTATTAAAGGGACAAGGGGAAACCAGCCAGGCCGATGATAATCGATGGCTTAAAGTTTTTTTAAAGCATGGGGCACGGGCCAACCTAGACTTAGGGAGTAATAAAGTTAGGTGGAAAAATTAAAACAATAAATTAGAATAGGGGCCTCGCCAAGATGAAGTGATGGGGCATAAGTTATTTTAAAACCCAATCTAAAAAGGTAATAACCAAATAGATCCCACCTAAGGCATAACATAGGACATTAGGATTTTCATGAAGGAAAAAATAAAAACCCCATCCTTAGGTTTTTCCCAAAAAATATGAACGACTAGGACAAAGGCAAGATACAATGGAATTCAAAGAGAAAAATTTGAAGTTCCATCAATGGCTCTAGTTGGGGACATTCATTCCACTAGAATGAACCATGAATTCAAAATCTCAGGTTGAGTAGACCAATTGTAGACATGACCAAAAAGGATTGTCCAAAAAAAAAAACCTAGTAAGAAAGAAACCTACAACTAACATATATATAAACCTACGCTACTGTTCATGGAAAACAATACTTCAAGTGAAGTATAACTTAAAGAACTATCCATGAACTGGAAGTTCAAGAATGTTTCCTATCATATCTTGGAGGAATTATGAATCTTCACCCCACTTACTGTTAATAAAAAATGGACCCAACGAAATTCCGTCAAATTTTCCATGTTTTCCTTTATCTTCCAATTTGGAATTCCACATCAAGACCAAATCTCCATCTTGGATACTCCTTGTAGTTTCCCTTTTATCATACAATTTGTTTATGTGTAACTACAACTTTGCATTTTTCATTTGGGCTTCCCTCCTAGTTTCATCCAATTCTATGAGAGCTTCCACTCTCAATTGTATTTTATCATCCATTTCAATATAATACATCTAGAAAAACTTATACATTTCCATTAGGTTATTCCGAGGCAACCTTGCATTTATCCCATAAACTAGGTCAAATGGGGCATAACCTATTGCCTTTTTCACAGTTACCCTATCTTCCTAGACTAATAATCTCAATTTAGAATCCCATTCCTTCTTATTTTGATCTAGGTTTCAACTTAATAATCTTCATCAATATTTTATTGCTTAATTCTACTTGTCCATTTCCTTGTGGGTGGTATGGTGATGAGTAAGAGATTTGGATGTCATGCTTTTCATAGAATTCCATGTATTCTTCAGATCTGAAACACATTGTATTATGTGACACAATCCTCTTTGGACATCTGAACCTAGTCACTATATTACTCATTAGTAAATCAATTACCACCTTACTATTTTCTTTCTTCATTGGAATTTATTCCACCCACTTGGTAAAATAATCAGTAGCCGCCAATATCCATGAATGGCCTGTACTAGATTTACATGCTATTTCTCCTACAAAATCAATACCCCATTGCTGGAATGGATATTGCACTGCAACTAGTTCTAAGGGTAAGTTACCAAAAAAATTCAACTTGCCAAAGAAAAGTTGACAAGCATCAAAAGTCTTCACTAATTGGTGTGCATCCTTAAAAATAGTAGGCCACAAAAATCCATCCCTCGTTACCTTGTTTGTAGTTGTTTTGGCCATATAATGCCCTCCACAAAATCCACTACGCATCTCATTCAGGATTCCCTATGCTTGATCTTGGTCAACACACTTAAACATGACACCTTCTCCATTTCTCCACTAGAGCTTTCTAGTAATGATAACATACTTGATAGCATGTAACTTCAATGTCCTCATTTCATTTTCACTCAAATTATCAGGACATTCTATCTTTTATAAATAATAGATCACATCCTTATACCATTCAGAATGTTCCATATCACATATGTGTGATCTATTCTCTTCTTCAAGAAAATTTATCTAAGTTGCTTCTTGATTAATTTGGGCCATAAGCTTGGCCAATCCTTGTCCTCTCACTAGATTAGTAATCAAAGTTTCAATGTTGAACTCTTGGATCCTATTGATCCATCTACACCTCATTCTTGACACTTCTTGATATGTGAAAATGTCCTTCACAACAACACTGGGAACATAGGCAACTATAGTAGCTCCCATAAAATAAGTCCTAAAATCCTTTACTGCTTTTACCAATGCATATGCCTATTTTTTTTTTATATCATATTTAAGTTTTGCAGCCTTTAAAGATTTCCTTCAAAAGGCTATAGGTTGTTCAAAACCTTCTGCATTCTTTTGTAACAACACAGCTGCAATTGTGTGGAAAGAAGTAAATAAAAAATCTATAAGGGTTTAGAGAATTCAAGGGTTCTCAACACAGGCGCTTCCTTTATTGTGTTCTTATTGGCTTGAAAAGCCTGTACAGACTCCTCTTCCCATTCAACCTTGGCTCCCTCCTTAAGCATCTTAGAAATTGGGCGTACTATTTTAGAAAAATTTATCACAAACCTCCTTAGGAAGTTTATTTGCCCAAAAAAAGATTATATTCCTTTGACATTGGAGGGTTGTGGGATTTCATCTATTGCAATTACCCTCTCTGGATCAATTTTTAACCCATCCTTGGAAACTATATGTCCTAATATTTTTCCTTCCCTTACCCCAAAATAACACTTCTTTGGATTCAAGGAAATACCATACTCTAGTGCCCTGCTAAATACCTTCTCCAAATGTTCACAATGGTCATCTTATTACTTGGAATACTTTGTCAAAATCATCCTGGTAAATAACCAAGAACAAGTTAATGAAATATGAGAATACCACATCCATGGCTCTCTAAAAAGTTTCCCCTACATTTGTTAAACCAAAAGGAATTCTCAACTTAACATACATTCCCTAGGGTGTAGAAAAAGTTGTCTTAAAATACTCAGACTCCTTGATCATGACTTGGTTGTAGCTAGAGAACCCATCCATCATAGAAATTAACTCACAGCCTTTCACCCTCTGCAACATGGATTTCATGTTTGGTAAAGGATAGTTGTCCTTCAATGAAGACACATTCAACTTTTTGAAATCCACACATAATCTAATTTCTCCATTTTTCTTTCTCACAAGCACGAAATTTGACACCCAGGATGAATGTTTGATTGGATTGATGATCCATGCATCTCTTAACTTCATTAGTTCCTCTTGCATTTTAGGAGCCAAGATAGGATTAATAGGCCTTTTCTTTTGCCTAAATGTCTTAGCACCATCACTCAAAGGAATTTCATGTTGAAATAAATCCTCCCTATACACCTTAAGATCATCATAACACCATGCGAACACATGTCTGAATTTCCTTAACAAATCAATTAAAATCCTTCTCACCCTTGGTGACAATTTATTTCCAATATACACCTTTTTGAATGATGCCTTTGTTCCAAGGTTTATTTCCTCCAAGTCATCAGGATGGGAAGAAACACAATTAGACTTTTTCCTATGCTGATTATCAAACACTCTTTCAAGAACAACTTAACCCTTAGGAATTGTATTTTTTTTTAACTGAATAACTTCATTACCAAACACATTATCTTTACCATCAATTTTTTAAACAAAAGATTCAAAGTCAATTTCATGACTTTCATATTCATCCACACAATTAAGAACCTCAATATATCATCATCACTATGAAAAACTTGCTAGTTTTCGATATTATCAAGAATGGATGGCCTTGTTTGCACCTCAAAATTTGAAATTCCAACATAAGTCATGTCATCTAGTTTTACTACAATATTCGCTAACAAATCTGCCACCTTATTGTGGCTTCTCTCCATCCAATTTATACCAAAAGCATAAAAGTTTTCCAATTCATCCCAAACAACATTCCTATACTATTTGAGCCTTTTATTCTTTGACACATATCTAGATCTAACTTCAGAAATCACAAGATCAAAATCTCCAATTACCTTGAGCTTCCTGATCCCATATTTTTCAGATAATCTTAGCCCCAATAACAAGGCTTCCTATGGAGAGACATGAGTTTTAAATAACTTATACAATTCAACTACTAGTACTATCACAAAATATCAAACTCCCATGACTTCAAAACCTACTACAGAATGATTCAACCCCTAAATTTCATTTTCGCTAAAACTATTTGGCTATACAATTTTCTCTTCAAATTTGCCTACACTAAACCCAAAATTATCTAACTTGCTAACCCATATTTTTGGCCCTAAAATCCTTCTTATAGAGAATGAAGGAGAAAAAAAGTATTAGGATAGAAATACACATGTCAGAAGTCACTTGGACTACCCTGTGACATTTCAAAAATTTGTTACAACAACTAAGTCCTTGAAGAATCTTCTTGTTCATCCTACCCACTAAAAACTTGTTGATGCATTGGCCAAACATCAAAAGACCTGCTCCAAAATTGTCATCAAAACATAACTGGAATCTATTGTAACTAAAATGGTTGAACTGTTAACTGCCAGTAGTGAACTCTATTTTACTCCTCATCGGTTAAGTATATATTTACCCATCTCGGGTATTCTTCATCAGCTAGCCAATCAGAATTAATTACCTCACTCACCTTGGCACTACGAGGTGTGTACTTTATCACTACGTGATTTTCCTCCTTTTCAAAAGATTCCAAAAATGTGTTGGTGCTAATGATCTTGTCCATACAGCTCACCAACAAGTCATGGTCTAAGTCATCACAAATAAACTTGATTTGTGCATTGATGACCTCACCTTCTCTATACTGCCACTTTTGTAATGATTTAACATTTTCATGTGCATCAATTATATCAAGTAAAGATGTATCACTCCAAAAATAAAAATTCTTTAGCAATTCTCTAATTTTCTTACTCAAATCATTGGGTAAGGCTTGGAACCCTTGTAATGAATTTACAAATATTTGAGTAGGCCTTAATGATTGGGGCCTATTATTTGTATCAAACCTAGAGGCTTTATACATTATATCTAAATCATTGGGTCTAGGGATCCATTTCTCAACTAAGGGTAATACTACCTCTTGATCGCTACTAATATTATTTATCGCATCCAAAATTAAAGAATATAAAGAATACAGTGATGGTAATCTACCATCAACCTTTTCATTCAAGTGCCTCAAAACTATGTCAACAATCTCACTCTAATTTTTAAGTGCTCCCTCCTCACTTGCCTTTAAAGCTTCTTGTAACTCTGTAATTTTATGCATCAGTTGCTTCTTTGTAGGATCCACAAAGTATTCTTCCTCTTCCTCAATTTTATCTAATGCATGACTAAGAGAAGGAGTTTGGATGGGGGACCTTGGTATAGAAACAATTGGAGAAGTAGGAGGTATTGATCCCGATGTGGAGGGAAATTCCATGATACCTGGAGCACTTGAGGTCTCCTAGAATTAACTATATTTTAACCTATCCACCTCATTTTGTAGCTACACATTCTTTTTCTGCAACCTATTGTTCTCTCCAATTATAAAGTTGTATTTCTCCATTGAGATCTTCTTCTTAGCTTCTTCCCTCTTAGCAGTCTTTTGGGTCAATTTGGCCACATTCACAGTTAAGTTAATAGCCTTTGTAGTTGAATTTTTTGAGACTCTCTTTATTATTAACCCCCTCTTAAGTTTGGGCTAATGTTAGTAACATTAGGCTTTCTACCCTAAGGTGCCAATGCCAAAAATTGCTAGGGTCTCATATTCTTTGCTAAAGGAAAAATCTTGCAGTGCTGCCATCACCTCTTCCTCAGAGTTCTACATGGGATTCTTGGATTTTAGAATAGCATTAAATTCTATTGCATCTGCTATATCCCATTCAGGAAAAATTAATATAGTGGTTTGAGCCACTAATTTTCTTCCATCCTCAAGAGTGATGTTCTTGAATTATTATATTAATTCATTTTTTAAATCATCATCAGTCTCCTAGTCTAACCTATCAGGCCTCAACTCTATTCTCTTCTTGCACTTATCATGATACTCTTATAATATAATTCTCCATACTAATTGCAAGAATAATAGAGTTTTAACAAATGTATTATCATCTAAAAATGTCTTGCATGCCTCAGTCTTGGCATCTTGCACACGTTTTCCCTTCACATCCATATTAGAGAAGGCATACAAACCTGCATATCCTAATCTATAACAATGATTTTATCTTCAGATCCTCTTGTGCCTCTTCAATCCTTTTCCACTTAGGGCTTGGCTCTAATGGTGGTGGTGAAGGCTTATCCTCTAGTGATGATGCCAAATAAATTATTTTTAATCCCCCTGGTTGTCTAACCTTCAGACCTAGTTGTGTTGATGCTTTCATAATTTTTTTTCCTTTCTTATCTTCCTCCTCCTCATCACCACTCTCATTTCTCTTTCTTTTATCAAGAGGCCACTTTACCATAGGTTGATATGTTCGCCTCATTTTAGTAGGCTTCACATCTGGTCTCTATATGCCAAAGTCCAACTCCAAGTTCAACTTCTTTTTTATCAAAATACCAATGATCTCCTTGAATTTATCCATCAAGATATCAATTTTCTCGTGGAATGGGGTAAATTCCATTAATGGGTCATATTTGGGATCCATTTTATGCACAACGGCTAATAGATTCTCATATGCTATCCATTTTTCCTTAATCAATTCTTTTTTATTCAAATCAAACTCATTCCTAATCAGGTCCTCAGAAAAATTGAACTCATGTGTAAAATTACAACCCTTTACTTATTGTCTAAAAAGAGAAAAGAAGCCCTCAAGGTCATGTTGTTTCATGGGACCACACCTTAAATGATAATCATCCAAAAATCTCCCAAAATGGATCCAACCTTCTTTGGAGAATACAAAATTAGATACAACTATATAATCAAGGAAAAAGGCTCCCTTACCCTTCCCTGTTAGGTTGTCTTCATGAATACAACCTATCTGCCACATAACCTCAACAAACCCTACTCTTGTTGGCACATTGAATGAAAGGATATGTGGTTCCTTGGAAGACATACACTCTTAACACTGTGTTGACTGGGTACATGATAATGTCACCTCAGTTGTGACAAACCTTGAAAGTTGGCTTCCTCCCCTTCGGTCTGAGAAGGTCATGTAAATCGTCAGGGATTCTGGGTACATTCACTGCCAACCTATCCCTCAGTTTGGAAGCACAAAAATTATCAAATTGCATAAAATTGGCATTATCCCTATTATAGGATAAATCTACAATCCATGCATGCACTAGTAATCTTTCTCCATTAACCTCTTTCCTTAACTCCATCTTGTCTAAGAAAAAATCAACATTATTCTACAAGAACATGTATGTCAACAAAGAATACCAGAATAGTGGAGTGCCCGCATCCTTTAGTTGCATCTTTAACAACCCTTCATGTATCTCCTCTACCAAAAATTATGAAAAATCATAAATCATAGAAAAACTAGGGCATTGTATTTGCACCCTCATAAACATGTAAGCAATCGACATTACTATATTAGGATTAAAACCCAAAATCTGGCAGAATGAATAAAAAATTTCCAAGAAGCAATTTGCAAAATAAATTAGCTTGAAAGGATCTTGGTCACTTGGGTTGATATAAATCCTTGAACCACCTACCCTTGCTAGATGATGTGGAAGTAGCTTAAACAAAAAAGTGACTTTGACTTTGAATACTCTTGCTTCACGTCCTCAAGATTAATCTAAACCAAGAATGAGCTAGGTTCACTCTGGTCAAAAAACTATTGAAATTATTCTTTGTTTATACTTAACAAAAACCCTCCATGATTATCTCTTATCACTCTTATAATAGGGTCATAATGTGCTGCAACTACCCTAAGAAAATCCACATTTGGGAAAATATTTGGTACCACTAGTTTCCCCATGTCATATCTCCAACCATTCGAGAAATGTTGAGAATTTTTTTTTGTCCATAAAACAACCTAAACATCTCCAGACCTATCATGTGAACCCTAGCATCAACAATTTTGGAGCAATTACATACTAATTCCTTCCTAGGGTTCATCCATGCATCAAAAACAACCCACTCCTATCATTAGTCAACAATGGGAGTTGATCCAAGAAATCATCATGAAAATTCTTCTACAAATAATCAACATGGAAAAAATTCTACTTTGGCGGTGCCATCTTAAAAAAACTAAGGCTTCCTTAACTTCAAACTTTTGAATAGACAAAGGCTAAACAAAAAATGAAATTATAGAAAATAACCCCGCAATTTTCTCACAATTCAACTAACCAATAGCCCTAAAACAACTATCAACAAGATTTCTGACAAGCACACCACAAATTTCCAAAAAAATTTAATCAAATTATTCAAGAAGCATAGAAAATAACTCATGACATTTGTTATTTTTAGAAAACCAAATCCTTCGTATGACAACTCACAACTTCATCCTCGACTCTGAAACTACTTTGCAAAGGTGCTTGAATACTTTGTGAGAAAATAGAGCAAAGGAATACCACTTTATGTTGATCAAACCAAGCCATAAGATGTCTCATCTACCATTAAAGATTACTTGCATGTCACACCAATGGATCAAATCATATTTGATGTAAATTCAAATTCCAACTGTCAATCCTTCACTTATGTCAGATCATTGAATGCCTGCCTTCAAAATAGGCTGACACAATCTCCATCTCAGCACAAAGGTCCCACCATATTATGCATCGCCAAGGGAATACATGTGGTGCCCGCCCGTGATATCATGATCGATAAAAACTTAGAAAATTTTGATCACATGATGGTGGGAAAATGTTGATCTCCACCATCAGCAATCGTGTTCACTTAAAATACTCACTAGCATTGAACATAACCATCGAGCAACCTTTCCATCAAGATTATAAAATCTCCATTTATTTTGAACACATGCATCTCGTAGCTACTTTAGTAACCTGTCATATAACATATTAAAAAATTGATAGATATATTAAATCATTTTGATTATCTCTTCGGCATTGCTAGCTGAGACACGTGGGACCCACTCGTGATATCACAATCGGATAAGACTCTGTGGTGGGGTCATCGCTAGATTATAGGGAACTGGTGGGATAACATTTATTAAAGGGACAAGGGGACACCTAGACATAGGGAGTAATAAAGTTAGGCGAAAAAATTAAAACAATAAATCAGAAAATGGGCCCAGCCAAGATGAACCGATGGGGCATAAGTTGTTTTAAAACCCACTCCAAAAATTTAATGACCAAATAGATCCCACCTAAGGTGTAACATAGGACATTAGGATTTTCATTAAGGCAAAAATAGAAACCCCAAGCTTAGGTTTTTTTCAAAAAATATGAATGAACAGGACAAAGGCAAGATAAAATGTAATTTAAAGAGAAAATTTGAAGTTCCATCAACATGAATTACAAAATGAAAGTTGCACCACTTTGCAAATTTATACTATTTGCATTTGACACTTTTTCCATCAAGTGAAAATTGGGAACCATAGGAAAACAACTCTAAGATAATAAAAACTGAGAGAGGTTATTGTAGAGGGGCCCAACGGGGTCTCATTGGCTCAGATGGAGAGTTCATAAGAATCACGGTTTTCAAGTAATAACTTTCCAAAGATTACTTCTCTTTTTCGCTTTGGACCCTTCTAGGATGGATCTAGTTGAAGGTGGATCAAAGTGATTCTGCATGTTTGGGTGTGAAAGAGGACCATGTATAGTGTACACGTACCCATTCAAATGTGTTGGAATAGTCTGTTTGGTCACACGAGCTGCATAATGAAAGTTACACCACTTTACAACCTTCAACTACTTGCATTTGACCACTTTTCCCTAAGTGAAAATTTGCTACCATGGGAAAATTCCTTCAAGATACAAAAACCGAGAGAAGTTTCTAAGCATCATGATATCTAAGTAACAACATGTTGAAGTTTGTAGCCATTTTGCACTTTGGACCCATAAGGGATCAATCTGGTTGAATGTAGCTCAAAGCAATTCCTTGTGTTTGGGTTTGAAAGAGGAGCATTCCTAGCATAAACATACCCATTTAGATGCGTTGGAACAATCTGTTTGGTCACACGTGCTGTAGAATGAAATTTCCTCCACTTTGAAACTTTTCACTACTTACATTTGACATTTTTTCCATCAAGTGAAAAATGGACACCATGGGAAAACCACACCAAGATAACAAAAACTGAGAAAGGTTATTATAGAGGGTCCCAAATTAATCTCGTATAATTAGACAAAAAAATTCTAAGCATCACGATATCTGACTAACAACATGTTGAAGTTTCCAACCATTTTTCACTTTGGACTCTTAAGGGATCGATCTGGTTGAATCTAGCTCAGAGTGATTCTACGTGTTTGGGTGAAAAAGAGGATGATTCCTAGTATAAAAATACCTATTTAGACATGTTGGGACCATTTGTTTGGTCACATGAGTTGCAGAATGTAAGTTGCACCACCTTGCAACTTTCCACTACATGCATTTGACACTTTTTCCATCAAGTGAGAACTAGACACCACAGGAAAACCACTCTGAGAAAACAAAAAATGAGAGAGGTTATTGTAGAGGAGCCCAACATGATCTCATAGGATTAGATGAGAAGTTTCTAAGTGTCATGGTATTTGAGTAACAAAATGCTAAATTTTGTATCTATTTTGCGCTTTAGACCCTAAGGGATTGATCTGGTTGAATGGAGCTCAAAGCGATTCTTCATGTTTGGGTAAAAAATTAGAACCATGTATAGCATAAAAATACCTATTTGGATGCATTGGAATAGTCTGTTTCTTATCACATGTTGCGGAACGAAAGTTACACCACTTTATAGTTTTGCATTGCTTGCATTTAACACTTTTTCCATCAAGTGAAAACTAGATACCATGAGAAAACCACTTTGAGATTTTAAAAAAAAACAAGAGAAGTTATTGTAGATAATCCCAACATGATATTGTAGGATTAGATGATAATTTTCTAAGAATCACAATATCTGAGTAATATCATGCTAAAGTTTGCAGCCATTTTACACTTTGGAACCTTAAGGGATTGATCGGGTTGAATGTAGCTCGGTGAAATTGTGCATGTTTGGGTGTGAAAGAGGACCATGCCTAGCATAAAAATACCTCTTCAAATGTGTTAAAATAGTATATTTGGTCACACAAGTTACAAAAATAAAGTTGCACCACTTTGAAACTTTGCACTGCTTACATTTGACACTTTTTCCATCAAGTGAAAACTAGAAACCATGAGAAAACCACTTTGTGATAACAAAAATCAAGAGAGGTTATTAAAGAGAGGCCCAACATGATCTCATAGGTTTAGACAAATATTTTTTAAGCACCACAGTATCTGAGTAATACTAGTCAAATATTGTTGCCCTTTTACATTTTGGACCATCAAGGGATCAAGCCAGTTGAACATAGCTCAGAGTGATTGTTCTCTTTTTTCAATGGAATTAGGTGGGTAGTAGAATTACCTCTATTTTAGTTTTTCTTTGGTTTTATTTCAAGTGATTTTGTGCATTTTAGAAGCCAATTATTGAGGGTCAATTTGTATATCCTATTTTAAGGTTTTTGAGTGCATTAAAATTTCGTATTAAGCCTTCCACCCACTGTATGCCTTTATAACTCAATGGAAAGGCTTAGTTAGGGCTATAAAACATGTGTGCAAAGTTTTTTTTGCAAGGAAGGTGAATATATGGTTTTTAGGTGATGCCCTAAATGTCAAATGGTGCTTTAGTGCTCGGGTTTGAAGAAATATTTGCGAGCAATGATATCTCTTGAACTTTTAAACTTATGCAGACTGTTTTGAAGGTGTTTTAAGCTTTGGTTAGCTGTGGGAAGACTTTGAGTATGTGTTTTCAATAAACCCTTTCCTAACTTGTGAATGAAGAGGGTTTTTGAGTTTTTTATGTTAGAGGGATTATCACACCCTAAAAGTGGAGGAATTGTTGGTTTGGAAAACTCTTTAGTGTTGTCCAATGGTGGTTTGCATGTGATAGGAAGAATAAAGGGGGCTTGCTTGTTTTATGAAAGCTGATCCAAAATATTCTTATGAGATTTTGATGTATGTTGAAGAATTCTTAAATGGGTGCCTAAAATGATGGTTTGTTTCAGAGGTTGTTAAGCAATTCTGAGATTTAAGGTGGGAAGAATGGATCTATAGACCTACAAGAGTGACTAGGTACAAAGTTGAAAACAAGCCAAGATAGAGTTGAGGGAAGGAAGGAGGTTGGAATCCTTTTATATTGTGGAAGTGAGTTGATTGCCTCCTTGTATTGCTATCAAAATCACTTCAAGTTTACATTTTTTTGCACTTTTTTCACATTGACAACTTTTCAATTTTTACAATTTTACATCATTTTGACAAATATGCAACATGAACTCCAAAATGGCCACAAAACCAACTAACATGAATTATTATATTATAAATTGGTCTAATATGACCTTATTCAATTGAAAAAACTCAAAACTAAAAACTAACTTAAGACTTCCATGAACCAAGTTTGCTCAATAACCTTGGTGCTCTTGCACAAAATTTCATTATTTCAATAAATCTCATTACAATGACTTAGGTAATATATTATCACATATATTTTACAATTTCACTCATACATTCAAGATTCTCTTATAATGTCTACATCATAGGTTCTCAGTATGAGGATAACTTCAAATGAGTAACTTGAGATTCCCTCGCAAAGCTTCACACACTCTTTTATAATGGCTTCAAATCATAATTGAGATTTTTCAAGATCATCCAAATAAGGATGTTGCATTTATTAATTGGATGATATTCTCTTTGATGGCTCATAAATCATCAATTTATGCAAGGAGAGATCAATCCAATTTTTAGTAGTTTACTTACATTTACGCAAAGTAAAAGAAGAAAAAGAAAGAGCATCCAAAATGGAAATGAAATGAAAATAGATGGAAGGAAGTTACAAATAGGCATGTCTGTCTCTCAACTTAGTCAATCCTGGTCATACATCTTCATTGGGAGTTCCAAAATACCTATTGCACACAACACCTCTCATGAATAGAATATCTTGAAATTCGAGATGCTCTTATAATGTCTACATTATAGGTGTTCATGATAAGGTTAACTTCAAATGACTAACTTGAAATTCCCTCGTGAATCTTCCCACAAACTTTTGTAATGTCTTAAACTCATAATTGAGATTTATCAAGATCATCAAAATAAGGATGTTGCATTGCCTTTCTGGATGAGATTCTCTTGGATGGCTCATAAATCTACATTTTCTATAAGGGGACACCAATCAATGTTTAGCAGGTTACTTACGAATAGGAAAATTAAAAGGAGATAGAATTTCCATCAAACAAATTAATATGCATACAAGTATAAAATTAATAAGAACCAATTTTCATATACTTACAAATTAATCCAAAGAACCATTTGGGTCTACTTTATTATCTATTGTGTCAAGTATTTCCTCATGGTCAGACTCACAGACCTTCCACAAGGTCTTGTACAAAGGTCTACCCCGATATTTGGTCAAATGAACATTGGATGCCATGACAAGGTTCAAGTAATGAAGAACCTTATGATGCATGCCAAAGTCCTGAAATAGCCAATCTTTAACGGTCTTATGTGGGTACCTTCTAAGCCATGTTCCAGTAACAACAACTGAGCTTGTAGGGTATTCAATGTTTTCTCCATCTATAACTGGGGCTCACAATTTATTTTTGGCCTAAACACAATGACACAAGTAATATTTTGTTCCCTCTTTGTTGTCTTCATTTGTAATAACTGCATAGACATGCCCTACATTGATATGTGCAACAAATCTCTTGAAACTATTCAACATTATGAATATAGTACAAAGTAATCTAAAAATATGGAATTTCAAATACTAAGCAAGTAAATATATTACATGGTTGAACTAGATATGATACATGGTCAAAGTCAACCAATGATTCCATATTTTTTAGTTCCAATGCTGACAGAGGGAAATACATGTGAGGTGGGCTAAGATAACTTGTCAACCATTTTTCAACCCACTCCCCTAACTCACAATATTTCTAGGATTGTATTGTACATGAAGAACAAAAGCATTCCATCTTTCATGTATTGATACTCCATGAAATTTCATTTGAGCTAAGGAAAGAGTGTAGGTCACTCAATCCCATTAGTATACAAAAATCCTCATATGGTGCAATATTAGTATCATCCATCAACCAAAAAAATTAGGATTGTATATGTACCTTCATTACCTAGACTCATCGAAGTATTACACCACTCCACAATTGTTCTTGCATCTGTCAACTTTGCAATATCTTTATACTTTAACTCTTCTTATGCTAATTATCTTTTCATGCATCCTCTTGCACCATCATGTTCCCCCTTTCCATGCCCAATTTCACAAAAGTTCCACATATGTTGAACACCTGTAGTGATATGCATCTTGCACAACTAGTAGAATATGTGAACATTATTGAACTATGTTGCATAGTTATCCAACCATATTATATACCAACCATATGATATGCCCCTCTAAGCCAAATAATCTTAGAACATCTGGAAGAAACCTTGCACAAATTCTAGAGAATGTGTATGATCATCACTAATATAAAAGTGATTGATGCAGGAGCATCCAATGGTGTAAGGGCAATCCTGCATCACCCAAAAATATATTTACTTTCATTTAGATTTTTTTTGTAGATGTTTTTGCATTTCTGGATACCCTTTTCGTCGAAGAAGAATTCCCAACTTTCAGAACTGCTTTTCTGCTTTTTCTGCTCAACTGCTATTTTTAGCAGGTATGAATTTGAAGGCGTGAGGAGACAAAAATTTAAGGGAAGCTTCAGGACATAATAATAAACACTTTGGTGAAAGAATCAGATCAAGAGCATTTCCGGTTCAAAAGTTATTCAAGTTTCAATTTCTGCTTTTTGCCTTATGAAATCTTCGGAGCTAATTTTGAGGTACTTAGAGGCTCCGGATGGGCCTGAAAAATTGGCGGAATACGAAAGTGGTTAGCCTTTAGGCCCCACTTTCCGGCAAGAGATCTTCGCGAGAGCTTTCCGAAAAGGTATTATCATTGAAGATCTGACGGTTAGATCTTGAGTTAGGGCTTCCGAAAGTTGGTGCATAATTTGAATCCCGTTTTTGGCTCCAAACAAAGAAACGGGCTATTTATGGGCGAGTTACTGTTTCTTTTAGGCAGTTTTTGGGGAAAGAAGATCGCATGCTGCGAATAGGGGAATTTCTGTAGTTTCTTTCTGTAATTTGCATGTATTGCAAAACTCGAGGATTTGAGATCCTCTGCATGTAGGAATTTCATACTTTGAAAATAATAAGATTTGTTAGTTTTTCTGTGTGATTTTCTGTGTCTCGGGTTGCACCCTCATCAAGTGGTATCAGAGCGGGTTTTCTTGAGCGTGTGGACAGATCGCCGATCGTGAGGCAGTTCGCACCAGGACTGTGGTTGTGGGTTCAAGATATTCAAGATGCCTCCAAGAGTGGCACGTGGTAGGCGAGGTGGTGCCAGAAATGCTGGTGGAAGAGATCCATTAGCGGCTGAGGGTTTCAGAGCCCTCCAGAGACAAATAAATGCATTACAAAGAGAGTTAAGAAGAGGGGTAAACCCGAGAAGGGGAGAAGAAAGTGAGGATGAAGAAGAGGTGGAAGATTCAGATGTAGAAGAGGAAGAAGAAGCTATTGATCAAGATCAAATGCGGCTGATAAGGGCCATTTCGAAGATCGGAAAAAGACCTAGAGTAGAAGTTCCCAGTTTTTCCGGAAGTCTAGACCCGGAAGAGTTGATTGATTGGATCAATGAGTTGGAAGAGTATTTCGAGTATGAAGAAGTAGAGGACCCAGATCGGGTTAAGTTTGCAAAAACAAAGCTAAAGGGCCATGCCAGTATCTGGTGGAAAGAGGTCCAACTAGAAAGAAATAAGAGAGAAAAGGGAAAGATCACCAGATGGGATCGCATGGTGGAGAAACTGAAGAAGCAGTTCATGCCAATGGACTATGAGTTAGATCTATTGAAGAAATTGCAAGGGTTGAAGCAAGGAAGTAGATCTGTGAAAGAATACACAGAAGATTTTCACAAGATGATCATCAGAACGGGACATGCAGAGGCCAACAAGGAGAAGGTAGCCCGTTATCTTAATGGGTTACGGCCGAGCATTCAAGAGGAGTTAAGCCTGGTCAGAATGGCCACCATTGAGGATGCTTACCAATTTTCGCTGAGAGTTGAAGAGAAGCTGAACAAGAGATTTGACAGCAAGCAAAAAGGACGAGGAGGTCAAAGCGGAAGGGGTAGCGGAAGATCTTTTGGAAGCCGAAATGAGGATGAGAAGAAAAATGAAGATGTGGGTACCAGTCGAAGCCAGAGGAATGATAACTTCTACCGCCCACGTGATCAGAATGGTGGTGATCAAAGAGGTAGAGGACGAGGAAGATTTGGGCAAGGACCTGGAAGAGGTGGTTTCAGAGGAACTTGTTTCCGATGTGGTGAAGAAGGGCATCGAGCCTATGAATGTCCACAATACCAAGGAAGGACAGACAAAAGGCCAGAAGGTCGTGCAAGAGTTGCGCATGTAGATGAGGAGGCTCAATCTGAGCATTCAGATGATGCTGAAAGGGGAGAAGCCCTAGTGGTTAGAAGAGCCTTGGTGACTGAAGAGAAGGAGCCAGAACAGAGGAAGAATTTGTTTCGCACAAGGTGCAAGTGTGAAGACAAATGTTGTGATGTCATTATTGATGGTGGGAGCACTGATAATCTAGTGTCAAAAGAAATGGTTACAAAGTTGAAGCTGAAGAGGGAAAGGCATCCACATCCATATCGGATTGCCTGGTTGCAGAAAGACCACAAAGTTCTAGTCAATGAGCAGTGCCTGGTGAAGTTCAAGATCGGAAGCTATCGTGATGAGGTACTCTGTGATATCATCCCCATGGATGCATGTCACATGTTGTTGGGAAGGCCGTGGCAGTTTGACAGGCGAGCTGTACATGATGGCCATGCAAACACTTATTCCCTGATGAAGGGTGGAGTCCGCCATAAGTTGAAACCCCTGAAGAAGGCCGAAGAAAAGGTATGCAGTAGTGCTAGAATTTGTTATGTCGATGGAAGGAAATTTTTAGAAGGCATAAAACATGAGCGTGTGTGTTATGCATTGATTCCTAAAATGGATAAGGAGGGTAGTGAGAAGGTTCCAATAGAAGTTTCTGGGTTATTGAATGAGTTTCAGGATATTGTTTCTGATAATGTACCTGAGGGTTTACCACCAATGAGGAAGATCAGTCATCAGATTGACTTGATCCCAGGAGCCAGTTTGCCGAATAAGGCAGCTCATAGAATGACTCCTGCAGAAAATGAGGAGTTAAACAGACAAGTTGAGGAGTTGTTGAGAAAGGGTTTGATTCGAGAGAGTTTGAGTCCATGTGCAGTACCTGCAGTACTAGCACCAAAGAAGGATGGGGAATGGAGGATGTGTATAGACTCTCGGGCCATAAACAAGATAACAATCAAGTATAGATTTCCCCTGCCAAGGATGGATGACTTGATGGACTGTTTGAGTGGAGCTCAGTACTTCACAAAGATTGATCTGAAGAGTGGATATCATCAGATTCGGATTCGAGAGGGAGATGAATGGAAGACCGCCTTCAAGACCAAAGAGGGCCTGTACGAGTGGTTAGTCATTCCTTTTGGGCTAACCAATGCACCAAACACATTCATGCGGCTCATGAACGAGGTACTGAAAGAGTTTCTAGGAAGCTTTGTTATTGTGTATTTAGATGATATTTTGATATTCAGTAAGTCACTGGATGAGCATATAATGCATATTGGTAGAGTCTTTGAGAGGTTAAGAGAAGAGAAATTGCTGATTAATCTGAAGAAGTGTAGTTTTGTGAAGAAGGAGTTAGTGTACTTGGGGTTTGTTGTCTCGACAGAAGGTCTCAAGATGGACCCAGAGAAGGTGAAGGCTATTCTAGAATGGCCTACCCCAAGAACTACTACTAAGGTGAGGTCTTTCCATGGTTTGGCCAGTTTTTACAGAAAGTTTATTAGAAACTTCAGTAGTATTTGTGCACCCCTAACTGAAACAATGAGAGGGGATAGAAAAGAGTTCAAGTGGAGCACTGGAGCAGCAAGGAGTTTTGATCTATTGAAGCAGAAGGTGACAGAACAACCTGTTTTGGCTCTCCCGGATTTCAATAAGGTGTTTCAAGTGGATTGTGATGCCAGTGGTTGTGCCATTGGAGCAGTGTTAAGCCAGGAAGGTAAGCCCATTGCCTATTTCAGTGAAAAGTTAAATGATACAAAGAGAAAGTACTCTGTATATGACCAAGAATTTTATGCAATAGTTCAAGCATTAAAGAAATGGAGGCATTATTTGTTGCCGAAAGAATTTGTTATGTATACTGATCATCAAGCATTGCAGTACCTGAGTAGTCAGGGAAAATTAAATCAGAGGCATATGAAATGGGTAGAATTTTTGCAGAGTTATACATTTGTTTTAAAGCATAGGAGTGGGAAGTCAAATAGGGTTGCAGATGCCTTAAGTAGGAGGCATACATTGTTGATAGAAATGCAGATTGAGGTGGTTGGGTTCAGTGAACTCAAGACATTGTACCCGAATGATCCTGATTTTGCAGAGGCTTGGAAAGCTTGCAAGGAACTTGTTACAGTTGACAGGACAAAGTGGTTGGATTTCCTAATTCAAGAAGGCATGTTGTTTAAGGGAAGTTAATTATGTATTCCGAGGAGTTCCATGAGGGAGAATCTGATAAAGGAGAAGCACAGTGGAGGAATGGCAGGACATTTTGGTCGGGATAAGACCATTTCCATTATTAGTGAGCATTATTATTGGCCTCAGTTATCACAAGATGTGAAGAAGTTTGTGCAGAGTTGTAGGGTATGTCAAATGGCTAAAGGAGTGAGTCAGAATACAGGGTTGTATCAGCCCTTACCTGTACCAGAGAGGTGTGGGAGGATATAAGTATGGACTTTGTTCTTGGTTTGCCAAGGACACAGAGAGGGAATGATTCAGTATTTGTGGTGGTTGATAGGTTTTCGAAGATGGCACATTTCATCCCATGCCAGAAGACCCATGATGCAGTCCACATTGCTGACTTGTTCTTCAAAGAGGTGGTGAGGCTACATGGTTTGCCAAAGAGTATAGTCTCAGATCGTGATACAAAATTTGTTGGATACTTTTGGAGGACCTTGTGGAAGAAGTTGAAAACAGAGTTGAAGTTTAGTTCTGCACACCATCCCCAGACTGATGGGCAGACTGAAGTTGTGAACAGGAGTTTGGGTAACCTACTGAGATGCTTGGTAGGAGATAAACCAAAGGGATGGGATTTGATCTTACCCCAGGCAGAATTCGCTTACAACAATTCTGTCAATAGAAGCACTGGTAGATCACCGTTCCAGATTGTGTATGGAAGTAGTCCTAGGACTGCTCCAGAATTGAGGAAGATGGACCAAGAGAAGAAGACAAGTGCTGAAGCTGAAGACTTTGCAGAACACATCAAGAATATGCATGAGAAGGTAAAAGAACACATTAACAAGATGAATATGCAGTATAAGGCTAAGGCAGATCAAAAGAGGAGGTATAAGGAGTTTCAGATTGGTGATGAAGTCATGGTCCACTTGAGGAAAGAAAGGTTTCCAGTAGGAACCTATAACAAATTGAAGATGAAGAAGTTCGGTCCCTGTAAAATTTTGAAGAGGCATGATTCAGGGAACGCATATGAGGTAGAGTTGCCAGATGGATTCAACATTTCCCCTGTGTTCAACATTGCAGATTTGATAGAATATCATGAGGGTGGCGCAGAGGAAGTACCAGCAATGGAACAGTGCGGTATTCCAACACCTACTTCAGAAAAGGAGGAGATTGAAGAAATCTTGGATAGCCGTGTAGGAAGGAGTACCAGAAATAGGCAATATGAAGAATATCTGGTGAAGTGGAAAGGAAGGCCTGTGGAAGATTCATCCTGGTTGTCCAAGGCAGAGGTTGACCATTTGGGTTTTCCTCAACCATCTGAGAAGTGACGGAGTCACTTTTCAAATTACCCTGGGTGTCTGATGCAGGAGCATCCAGTGGTGTAAGGGCAATCCTACATCACCCAAAAATATATTTACTTTCATTTAGATTTTTTTGTAGATGTTTTTGCATTTCTGGATACCCTTTTCGTCGAAGAAGAATTCCCAACTTTCAGAACTGCTTTTCTGCTTTTTCTGCTCAACTGCTATTTTTAGCAGGTATGAATTTGAAGGCGTGAGGAGACAAAAATTTAAGGGAAGCTTCAGGACATAATAATAAACACTTTGGTGAAAGAATCAGATCAAGAGCATTTCCGGTTCAAAAGTTATTCAAGTTTCAATTTTTGCTTTTTGCCTTATGAAATCTTCGGAGCTAATTTTGAGGTACTTAGAGGCTCCGGATGGGCCTGAAAAATTGGCGGAATACGAAAGTGGTTAGCCTTTAGGCCCCACTTTCCGGCAAGAGATCTTCGCGAGAGCTTTCCGAAAAGGTATTATCATTGAAGATCTGACGGTTAGATCTTGAGTTAGGGCTTCCGAAAGTTGGTGCATAATTTGAATCCCGTTTTTGGCTCCAAACAAAGAAACGGGCTATTTATGGGCGAGTTACTATTTCTTTTAGGCAGTTTTTTTGGGGAAAGAAGATCGCATGTTGCGAATAGGGGAATTTCTGTAGTTTCTTTCTGTAATTTGATGTATTGTAAAACTCGAGGATTTGAGATCCTCTGCATGTAGGAATTTCATACTTTGAAAATAATAAGATTTGTTAGTTTTTCTGTGTGATTTTCTGTGTCTCGGGTTGCACCCTCATCAGTGATACTCCCTCAATACCTTCCTTCGGTCCTCTATACTATCAACTACATGAATGAATTCTATGTATGCAAATATTGAAACTTGTGTAGATTTGTAATACTATGATTGCACCTCGTTTTGTGGCTTTAGAGTGTAGTTCTTTGCAAAGTAAACCACTGATACTATGCTACCAACTGGAAATATTTCCTTTCATAGCTTGAATTGTGTGTCCATCTATTGGGCTCTATGGGTATTCCTTGCATACTCAAACACTATATTGTCATGAAACATTGACATGAACTGATAGAATGGGATCTTCTCAATAACCAAATCACACTTTTTTGCTTGAGAACCATCTTTTCTAATGTATGCCACTGTTTTATACTTCCCTAACTCTACTATTTTTTGTCCCACCTCATCTATTCTTTCCATATGTTTACATATTCACATATGCTGCAAGCCACCACAACCCTCGCATGAACCATCCAAACATGTTGTCTTGTAGAATATTTGGCCATCCTCTATTTCACATATATTTTTTTATAAGAACTCTCTTGAAGATTTTGGTGGGGCTTCTATGCCACAATCTTGTAAAATATCATTAGTATGCAAATCTAAACATATAGAATGATAAAAATCATAATGGTTGGAGAATTCAATATGTAGTCTACAACAACAAGTAGTGCATTTGTGATTTATCTTGACATAAAAAGGTTTAAGAATTTCAAAAAATCTTTGAGAAATACTAATTTATGAAAAAATTGGGTTTGAGTCGTATCCAAAAAACTCTGTGGATGTGTCTCATGGTTTAGACTAAGGATTCTCCTTCTTATGACATCCCTTTGATTCAAACATGGCCTTGTTTTATTCTTCCAATACTCTTTAATTAGTGTTCTCAATGCTTCAACAACCTTTTTACCTTTTTGTGGAAGTCCCCCTGAGAATTCTCATAATTCATTGGAATTCATGCCCTCAATTCTTTGCCACCTTTGAATGGATCTTGATAAAAAAATTCTACTAATTCTCATTTTTCACTCATCCTTTTAATGAGACAAGATCTCTTTGTTTGATAGATTACCAATGTTAATGTAATGACATGTTAGGTGACATTACTATCCTTTGACCATGAGGTCTTACCCACACTCTCATAAGCATCCATTAGATTCTTCACAATGGATTATTTACTTGATTCATTAGATGTTCTCAACCTAAGAGTCTTCATGATGTTTTTATACTTTAAACCTCACATCATTTCAACAAATAGTTGACATCTTGTGGTCTCATTTAACCTTTCAAAGAATATTTTCCAGATATTATCAACAAATCTTCTACAAGTATGTGTCAGAATCTTACCTTCCATGTGCTGCAAAATATCCTCATCAATATTAATCAAATAATTTAGATTTATATGCAAAATTCTAGGTGGTGTTCTCCTAGGCACATACATCTCAATATTAGAAATTTCATCAATATTTAATTAAGGTGGGCTAGATTGTGTACCTTTGATTGAGGGTGGAGTAGAAGACATACCTTGAGGTTGATTTGGGGATGATGACATACCTTCTTCATCAAATCCAAGTGATGATGTACTCTCAACTTGATATGCGGTGGATGGTGTCCAACCATATTCACTTGCAGTAGATGGTGTCCCTCCATATTCATTTGTGGTAGATGGTGTCCCTCCATATTCTCTTGTTCTTAATGGTGTGACCCGTTCGTATTCACTTTTGGTAGAGGGTGTGTCTCTAGCTATGGTATTTGAATCTTTCCTACAACAACACTTTCACATTCATGCCCTTTGTACTGCCAATTTTGGTTCTTTTTTTGATAGATGAGGTTCCTGTTCAATTGGCTTGTTTTCATCAATCGTTTCCATTTTCTTCTTTCAACAATATATGCCCTCAACTGTTCTCTCTCCTTTTCTTTGAAGGCTTGGAGCTCTTCATTAATTAAATTCTTCCTTGTTCATTTCTTCGACATGGTGGATAATTTTACCTGTAGCATGGTAATGAGACTAATATTATTTCATGGTGTTTGAGTCATTAGATGAACGTTTTAGATAAGTTGTTTTATCCAATTTACAAAAATTGTAAAATGATGTAAAAAGAGCTAAAAAATAGGTTCTAGGTGTTTTGTTCTTTGAAGAAGGTCTTCTTGGACCTTTCTAGCATCTAATTACTTAATTTTGTGGTTCTTATTCATTGAGGGATTCAAAAGTGGGGAAAAAGTAAATCCTGCAAAATTATGGTCAAGGTAAAAATGCAAAAATTTGGAAGTTTAGGAGACAAGTAGGTGAAAGGTTGGTTTCGGTTATTGGATATCGTCAGGAAACATTTGAATTAATGGACAACCTCGAGCAAGAGCTAGAGCGGATTTAGATAATGGAGAAAACAATAAAGATACCCTATTTTATATTCAATTTTCTATGTTTTTGCTAGTAAAATAGCATTGTGAAGCATTGTATGGCCCCATATAGCCATATTTTCGTGGGGTAGTCATTTGGAATGATTAAGCCATGAGTCTACAACCTTCTCCTTTTTTTCTCACTCAATTTAATGGAAATTTAAGTTATGAATTGTTTACTGAAGATGGTTCAAAACCCTTGCTAAGGTAAACAAAATGAAAAGAAAATTGCATTTGTCTTATTCTAACTGATGGAATCACTTGACATTTGTTAAGGTACTTTTTTGTGTACTCTTTAATTTCTCAAATTTTTAGACTGAATGGTCATAGTTAGCTTTTAAAAGCACAATGCCCTAGGCCATACTTTGGGGAAAATTAGGAAAAAGCACAGTGTATAGTAATTTTTTTTTTTTTTTTAATTATTTTTTATTCCTTCTTAAAGATATCATTTTTAAAAGTTTTTTAGGGGTATTGTGAATCTACTTCAATATGTTTTTTGGTGAAGTTTCAAGTTTTTCAATTCCATTTAATGATGGTCCTACCATGACAGTGATGCAACAATCCTAATTTTCAGTCAAGAATGGTGGTTTAGTATACATGTTTGATGAATTGTCATGAAGTAAGTTTGAAGAATGATTCCTTCATGTTCTATAGAGATATTTATGTTTGTTTGAATCATTAAGAAGTTGAAATAGTCTTGGAATTGAGAAGTTGCTTATAATTGATAGGGCTAAAAAGGGCTTAGTTTGCTGATTAAGAGAGTCTATTTTGAGAAGTTTTCATATTGGGTATATTAAACTTGGGAATTGGATTGAACCAATTAAATTGAGGTTGTTTAGAGTGTTTGAGAAGTTTTTAAGGGATTTTGTGCTTAGAACTCAGTTTTATGTCTTCTATCTATGAGTTTTGTGAAGGTAAAGGAGTCCTAATTGAATTGACAAGTTGAGATTCGGTTCAATTTTGATAATTTGATTGGAGTGAGATTGAGTTAAGTTGTTTTCTTCCTCTAACATCACATGAAAGTACCCTCAATGGTTTTTTTTTTTTGGTAGATTCTCTAAAATATAGGCTACACCTTTCCCCATTTTGCTAACTCATCCTTGAATAAAGTGTCTTGAAATAGTGGAGAGAATGGTTAGAATCCATTGTAGGTAGAATAATCAAGGAAAAATTTAAAATATATGACAACGTAGGTGATGAGGTAGCTTTACTGATGAGGTAATTTAGAAATAGAGATGAAAACCAAAATAGTTTAAATTGGTACTATCAATGTGGGAGGAGTATATTCCATTTTTTTAGAGACTTGTAAGGAAAATTTGGTAGTATAGACAAGGCAATCAACTGGTCTATATAGATGTTGTTTAAAAATGTGATTGGAAAGTGTATAGAATTGTGTAATTTAAAATGTCCATTAAAAAACTAAGGGTGTAATGAAAAACAAATAATTATCAACATGGAATATTGAAAAGAACAAAAATTAAAGAAAGCCATAATAGAATGAAAAATAATGTGTGAAGACTTCACATACATAAAAAACTAGAGTTTGAAATGGAGGATTTCTAACCAATTATGCAGCCTTTGCTTCTTCTTTCCTTATAATCCTCAACAATTTGACTTTTTAAAAAGCTTGTTCCTCTCCAAACTTCAATTGTCTATTAGTTTTCACTCGAATTTAAACTTGAATTGATATTATATTCCTTTCAATGTTAAAACTTCTATTGCATGCAAAGGTGGTGGAATGTGAAAAAAATTCATGCACACTTGAAAACATCATAAATAAGCTATTTTTTGTTGGAGTACATGCAAAACTAGGAGAATATGTAGAATGTGGGTTGAGACAATGGATAAATTGAGTTCTTTTACCATTTTTAGAGAAATCCAAAATGTTCTCTCATTATAAGGTGATCACATTATTTCTTGCTAAAAATGGTCATATCATTACTTCTTCAAAACGTGCTCACCTTATGAGAAAATTGGTAATTTTATAGATTTATTTTCTCTCTTTGTCTATACCCTCTACCATAATTATATCTCTCTCCCCTCTATCCTTATACCCTAATTTTATATCTCTAACCTTTCCCCTTATACTCCCAACCCTAAACCCTAATTTTATCTCTCTCCCCTTTACCCTTTACATGTAATAATTATACCTTATATCCTCTACCCTCTATCTCTCTCCCACCTCCTCTCTCTCCCTCCCTCTATCCCACTCCCTTAGTCTCTCCCTATCTCTCTCCCACCCCCTCTCTCTCCATATCTCTCTCCCTCTCCCTCCCTCTCCCTCCCTATCTATCTCTCCCTCCCTCTCTCCCACTCCCTCTCTCCCACTCCCTCCCCCTCTCCCACTCGCCCCCATGCTCCCTCTCCCTCTCCCTCTCCCTCTCCCTCTCCCTCCCACTCTCTCTCTCCATCCCTCTCTACCTCTCTCCCAATCTCTCTTTCTCCCACTATTTCCATCTCTCCCTCTCTCTCTCTCTCCCTCTCTCCCTTTATCCCTAAACCCAAAACCCAATCTATCTCCCTCT
>CM021100.1:407817984-407974553 GCA_007115665.2 Sequoiadendron giganteum | reverse complement strand
TATCTCCCACTCTCCCTCTCCCTCCCTCTCTCCCACTCCCTCTATCTCTCCCTTAAAACCTCTACCCTCTACCCTCTACCCTACACATTAAACCCTCAACCACTATACAATCTAACCTATACATTAGACCCTCAAACCTAAACCTTAAACCATATACCCTCAAACCATTACCCTAAAGCCTAATCCCTCTATGCTCAACCCCATGCATCAACCCTAAACCATTACACCCTTAACCCTTAAACCCTCTACCCCCATCTTTCTCTCCCTCTCTTTCTCAAGTATCTCCCTCCCACACCCTATCCATAACTTAGGTCTCTCACTCACACTCCCTCTCTCTCGCACTTCGTCTCACTATCTATCTCTCTAGCCTCTCCCTCACACTCTAAAGTCTCTACCTTTGGCACCCTACCTACATAGCTCTCTTTTTCTCACCATCTCTCTCTTTCCCCATCTCTCCCTCTCTCTCCCTCTCTCTCAATTCTCTCTCTCCCACCCCCTCTCTCCATGTCACCCCCCTAAAACTCTCAAGTCTATCCATGTGGCACCGTACCTACATAACTCTCTCTCCCCTCCTCAAACTTTGAAGTCTCTCCCTTTGGTACCCTACCTACATAACTCTCTTTTTCTCACTCTCTCTCTCTGCCCCGTCTCTCTCTCCATCTATCTCAGTTCTCTCTCCCATCCCCTTCTCTCCCTCTCACCCCCTTCACACTCTCAAGTCTCTCCCTTTTGCACCCTACATATATAGATGTCTCTTTCTCACCATTTCTCTCTCTACCCCCATCTATCTCTCTCCCACCCTGATCTCTCCCTCTCACCCCCATCACACTCTCAAGTCTCTCCCTTTCACACCCTACCTACATAACTATCTCTTTCTCATTGTCTCTCTCTCCCACCCCCTATCTCTCTCCCTCTCTCTCAATTCTCTCTCTCCCACCCCCAATTTCTTTCTCTCTCCTACCTTCAACTCTATCTATCTCACTCCTATCTCTATCCACTCTAACCTTTACCCTAAACCATTATACCATCTATCCTCTACCCTACATCTCTCTCCCCTTCCCCCCTCTCTCTCTCAAGTCTCTCCCTCCTATCCAGTCTCCCTCTCTCAACTTTCTCTCTCAATCATCGAATACTATCTTTGTTCCCTCTACGCTCTACCCTTAACCCTTATACCCTCTACCCTCAACCCTAAACCCTCAACCCTAAACCCTTAAACACTAAACTGAACCTCTACATTTTACCTCAACCTATCTTGTTATCAACCTTATAGGTCTCAATACTTTGAGCCCACTTTATTAACCTCATCTTATACATTGATCTTCAACCCTTGCCTTCCATCTCCCTTTATCTCACTTCTCCCTCCATCCATTCCTCCCTTTCTACCCTAAGCCCTCAAATCTCAACCCTCAACCCTCAACCCTCAACCCTCAACCCTCAACCCTCAACCCTCAACCCTCTACCCTATAACCTCAACCCAATACCCTCTACCTTCAACCCTAGTCCCTTAACCCTTAAACCATTAAACCCAAGTAAATTCTCTACCCTAATCCATCAACCCTCAACCCTTTATCTCTCAACCCTTAAACCCTAAACTGTTAAACCCTTTACCCTGTACAATACACATTAAACCCTCAACCCTCAATTCTCAACCCTTAAACCCTAAACCCTGAACTCTTATACCCTCTACCCTATACATTAGACCCTCAACCCTAATCCTTCAACCATATACCCTCAACCCTAGACCCTAAACCCTAAACCCTTAAAACCTAAACCCTAAAACTTTCTACCCTCTATCCTCAATCAAATATCCTCTACCATGAACCCTAATCCCTCAACCCTATACCCACAGCCCAATAACCTAAACCATAGAGTATATGTCATCAACCCTATACCCTCAATTCTTAGCCCTCCAACCTATACATTGGATCCTCAACCCTCATATATCTTTGTCCCTCCCTCCTATTCTATTCTTCTCTCCCTCTCTTAGGTCACTCCCCTCCACACCCTCTCCCTCTCTTAACTCTCTCTCCCTCCTACCCCCTCTCCCTCTCTAAAATCTCTCTCTCTCACTCCTTCTATCACTCTCCCCTCTACCCTTTAACCTTAACCCATATACCCTTTATCCTCTACTCTTTATCTCTCTCCCACTCCCCCCCTCTCTCTCTCATGTCTCTCCCTTATACCCCCTCTCCCTCTCTCAAATCTCTTTCTCACTCACTCAATCCTATCTCTCTCCCATATACTCTCTACCCTTAACCCTTATACCCTCTACCATCAAACCTAAAATATCAACCATAAACCCTTAAACCCTACACCCTTAAACCCTCTACCCTCTAACCTCAATCCAACATCATAAACCATCAACCCTATAGGTCATCAACCCTCTACCCTATACATTGGATTCTCAACCCTCATATATCTTTGTCCCTTCATCCTCTTCTCTCCTCTATATCTCAAATCTCCATCCATCTCTGTGTCCATCCATCCCTCCCTCTCTTCCATAATACCTCAATCCTAATCCCTCAACCTTTAAACCCTTAAATATTCAACCCTAAATCCTTAAACACTTAAATCATCTCCCTCTCTAAACTCTATCTCTCTCTTACTCACTCACTCATATCTCTCTCTCCCACCACCCCCTCTCTCACTCCATCTATCTCTCCCACCCTACATAGCTAAGTCCCTCTTAATCTGACTCCTCTCCCACCCCCTCTCTATTAATCTCTCACTTTCACCCCCTATCCCTCTCTCGATACTCTCTCGATTCCACTCCCTCTCTCTCTCAGGTCTCTCCCTTTAGAAACCTACCTAGGTAACTCTCTTTCTCTCTCCCCTCTATCTATCTATCCCTCCAACCGTACCTAGATAAGTCCCTCTCACTCCACATGCCTCTTTATCTCCCTCTCTTAGGTCACTCCCTCTCTTAGGTATCTCACTCACACTACTTATCTCTCCTACTCCCTCTATCTCAAACACCCTCCCACTACCTAACTATCAAGTCTCTCCCTCTCACTCCCCTCACACTCTCAGGTCTCTCCCTTTTGCACCCTACCTACATAAATTTATCTTTCTCACCATCTCTCTCCCCCATCTCTCTATTTCTTCTCTCTCTCCCACCTCCCCTCTCTATCTCTCTCCCTCCAACCCTACCTAGCTAAGTCCCTCTCACTTCAACCCCTTATCTCACACTCCCTCTCTCTTAAATTATCAGTTCCATCCCCTCTCCCTCTCTCCAGAATCTCTTTCTCTCTCTACCGCTCTCTCGATTCTCTCCCTCCAACTGTCTTTCTCTCTCAATTATCTCCCTTTGGAAACCTACCTAGATAACTCTCTCCCTCTCTCTCCCACTCTCTCTATCTATCTCTCCCATCCTACCTAGATATGTCCCTCTCACTCCACTCACCTCTTTTTCTCCCTCTCTCAGGTCACTCACTCCCACACCCTTTGCCTATCTCAAGTATCTCGCTCACACTCCCTATCTCTACCACTCCATCTCAATTCCTATCTCTCAAGTCTTTACCTCTCAGCCTCCTCACACTGTCAATTCTCTCCCTCTCATACCCCTCACACTCTAAAGTCTCTCCCTTTGGAACCCTACCTAAATTACTCTCTCTCACACTATCTCTCTCTCTCCCCCCTATCTCTCCCTTTCCCTCAATTATCTCTCTCTCTCTCTCTGTCTGTCTGTCTGTCTGTCTGTCTGTCTGTCTGTCTGTCTCTCTCTCTCTCTCCCTCCCACCCTATTGGACTAGCCGCCAACATCTCCCTTTGGGTTCACACATGGTTTAATCACCTCTCATGGATCTTAATTGATGCTTGTAACATGCATTGACAGGCCAATCTTTTAGTGCAACGACAACTCCAACAATTCGTATCAAAGTCAGTCATGGGTTAGAACCCCTCGGGTGACGCCGAGGGGGGGATTGTTGAACTAACCACCAACATATCCCTTTGGGTTTGTGACATGATTTAAACACCTCCCATGGATCTTAACTAATGCTTGTAATGGGCATTGACAAGTCAATATTTTGGTGCAATGATAAGGCCAACATACCCTACCCAACTATGTCCCTCTCACTCCAACCCATTTTCTCCTACTCCCTCTTTGTTAAAATCTAACTTTCACCCTCTCTACCTCTCTCCATACTCTCTCTCTGTTTCCCTCTCCCCATCACACCCTACCTAGAAAATAATCTCTCTTAAAATTATTCCTCCCTCTAAAGATGTACACAAATAAAAACATACTTACATAATAGAAGCATAATACATATGTACATATAATCCTACATCCATACAACCATACATACATACATGTGTAGATAAAATATTAAATAGATATATGCATACATACATACATACATACATACACACACACATGGCATACAAGAATACATGTACATACAAACATAAAAATATATCAATATACATTCAGTAAAGTGGAATTTAGAATAAAGGAAGACATAACACAAGCACGTTATAATGCACTCGTGTTATGTCTTGGTTGACATGTTTCCCTTTGAAGCAAAAAACCATGTCAAAACTAAGATATAACGTGCTCATGTTATATATTTCTTTGGGAATCCCAAAAAATTAATATTGGTATTTTCCTTCGAATACCAACCCAAAGGCTTGGAGGATATTCCCAACAACTAGAGACAGGTTTTTTGCAAATTCTACATTTTTTCACATAATCAGATTCGTGCTCACCGTTAGGATTGCACGTGGTTCAATATCAAAACAATAAAACACATGGGTAATGTTAGGTTCTCTCTCAATTATCCAATGATGTAATTCTTTTCACTTTTTGACAATGTTAATTATTTTATCCATAATTTATTTTGTTTGTATGTCTCTTTTTTTCCAAAAAGAAGTGTTTGGTGTTTTTTTTGTTATAAATTAATCGTTCATCAAAATTAGAAACTAGACTCCACTCTATGTAAATATATATATTTTTTTAATCTATTACTTTCCAAAATTTGTAGGGGGAGCATGGCCAAAATTTTTCTTTTGAGGAAGTGTCCACTTATAAAATTAGTAAAAACTAAAATATTCATTATAAAATTATCAGAAAAATCATGCATCAACTACATATTGTTAGCTAACTTCTAACTATAGCTATTTTAAAAATACTAGAAGAAATTTCACTGTGCTAGGGTCATACAAGAGTTGCTATGTTATGTTTTTTTGACAAAACAACACCAATTTGTGTATGCCCCTCTTTTGAACTGCTTAATCTCAACCATTTTCAAAATAAATGAGTAGATTAGAAAGTAGACTCAGAGAACTTCAATCCTTGTTTTTGTTCCATCTCAAAAATTTGAGTGTAACTATCCTCAATTTCAAGTCAAAGGTTAGTATTTCCCGATTTAAAAAAAAAAAGTTGCCACTTAAGCTCCCTTTATGGGAACCATCTTGGTGCACTTATGCAACATTTTGAATATCTCTTTTTTAACTCTTGGAACTTTTATGCTTGATCGAACCTTAAAAAACACTTCTCACGAGGAGATTTTAAAGACCTCATTGTGCTTGTATTTAGCCTTTGTTTCTCATTCTCTTACCAAAAATGAAGAGTTGTGGCATTCTTTGTCTAATATATAATTCATTGAAAATAATTTTGGTTTTGAAATTTTGTAAAAGCATTGGTGCATTGCCATTTTTCATGTTTTATATTTACATTTTCTTGTATCCCTTTTCCTAAACTCAAAGAAGAGACAAATTTCCATAAAAATTCTAGAGGTATTTAGTGAGGCACAAATTGGTCCCCCAATCATTGAATTTACCATAAGGATTTTAGAGAGGCACAAGGTTTGATGATCAACAATAGTGTCATTCAAAGATCTAGGGATAAGTTTAGCCAAGAGTTTATTGTCAAAAATGAAGTCACTACATAAGGTTATGTATTCTAAGAAATGGTTACTAGGGTCTCCTTTTCCACCATATTTTTTAAATATAGGAATATCTATAACTTTTTGAATTTGTGCTCTCAATATCTCCAAGGATAAGGGGTTTCTTTTGGCATATTGTGAAATTTGGCCATTTTCTACATTTGTTTAATGTGGCAATTTGTTGTTGGAGGGATGATACATTTCATAGGAGTTGGTTAAGGATGAGATCAGTGTTTGTTTTGTGAGATGGAGGTAAATAAGGTGTTTGTGTTGATGGAACCTTCAAAAATTTCAAATTTTGAGTTCTCATGATAAAAAAATTGCATTTGCACACTCAGACATTCACTTGTAAAATCTACCTGAATGACTGTCTTTGAAGAGTCACAATTCTGAGCCTATTGATTTTCATGTCAAATTATTCCATGGAAATTCTCATGTTACATATATGAACACACATGTCAATTTTAAGCTTCCCATAATGAGTTTTGATAGATTTTTGAAAGGTGAAGCTGGAAGGTTTTGAAACTTTTATTGTTTTGCATATTATTAGTCCTACAAGTTGGTCTCTTGTTTGAGTTGATATTTTGCAACTTGATGATTTTAAATAAAAAAGGATAGCTGATATCCATTATCCCTACATTAATTTACTCCCTAGTCTGATTTCAAAACCTCATGATTTGCTTTCCTATTTTTACCAGGCCGAAAGCAAATGTAGTTTGCTTTGTTTTAACACTTGCATTTTGAGAACTTTTCAAGCTGGTCAAGTTTGACCCTCAATATAATTTGACGAATCGTAATTCAAGGGAATCCATATTATACACAAAAACAGTGTGCCCAAATGACATAATGTTTCTGGTAGCAGTTCCCTAGGATATGATTTTGTATTTTTTTTAAAATGGCAACTTGTTGAGTTTTAATTAGTTTTAAGTAGGAACAGTTGCAGAAAAGTCTAAGTGGGAAACTTTGAAACTAAAAATCTTGCACCTTGTGATATTTTTTCCATGTTTTTTATTGCACTCCATTTTCGAGTCAAATTTTTGCATTCTTGTAAGTTTTCATGACTTGAGAAGGTCGTTTGACTAGTTTTTATGGGCAATTCCAAAGCCCACTTGGCCAGCTTTGAATACATTGCAAAGTGCCTAAAAAGAAAGTTTTAATGGCGACCAAATTCATTTTTTTTCTTCATGAAGCATTTAGCAACAACCTCAAGGTCAATTGAAGATTAAAATATTTTGAAAATATTTTTTTTTTTAGCTAGATCCACATGGGGACCCAACATGCATCACACAA
The DNA here is from genome assembly GCA_007115665.2 of Sequoiadendron giganteum. Classification (NCBI taxonomy): domain Eukaryota; kingdom Viridiplantae; phylum Streptophyta; class Pinopsida; order Cupressales; family Cupressaceae; genus Sequoiadendron; species Sequoiadendron giganteum. The sequence goes on along the minus strand of CM021100.1, from coordinate 407,967,378 downwards.
TTATGATGTCGTAAGTGTTGAAATGGTTGAATGGGGGATGAGGTTCCATCATTCGTTGTTTCAAATTATTTTTAAGTTTGAAATGATCATGTAGTAGGAATTCTTGAGGATAGCACTCAATCATTTGAATATAATAAATGAGTCTCATATTTTAAATATTGATTCATGGCTTGTGAGTGTATTATTAGATATTCTTGCCAAACATAGAATCTTATAGATAAGAGGATTTCTCTACATTTGGATCCATGGCTCAAATTTGGGAAGATATCCAACTAATCTTTGAGCTATTGAGGATCTATTGAAACTAGATTAAAAATTACCAAATGTTTTATGCAAGATGTGAAATATGGAACAAAAGGCCAAATAAACAAGTGTAAATGTGTACAAGGAGAATTCAATGTAAAGGTTTCATGTAAGTAAATTACACTTGGACATTGGGATTGTTATGGAATCCATTTGAAATATAAGAAGTGACTCAAAAGGAAAAAACAATGCACCTTTAAGAAGCATACAAAAATAGTTCAAATTGCACAAAGTGGAGTATTGAAAAAACAAATAGTAAATGTAAGTGTAGTTAGGGTGCCACCGTAGTGAAAGGAGGTAGTTAATCTAATATGTTTTTATGGCATTACCTTCCACCATTTTAACATAGATTGTTATGAAAGCAACAACTTGGATTCACCATGAGACAAAGTCACAACATTATGTAATCTTTGTTTGGCTCATTGAACAACCACATAATATTGAAGATGAAAATATTTATTCAAGTTTATGGATTAGGGTTTCCTGAAGGACTGACTAAATTTTATTGGATTGATGAGGATGCTTTTAAGATAGTGACTCATCAAATGCTTAATGAGATTGGAAATCATTAGCTCGAAGGGAAATTTTAAAAGCTGCATAATGGAAATTGGATGCAATGAATTTTCTATGGATATTTCAATTAGGAACAACCACATGCTCTAGATGAAAGGGTTAAAATTGAACATGTGATGGAGATTTGTACACAAGTACATAGCATGGTGACCATACACATATTTTTCTAGATATGTGATGTGTGGGTGAAGCTAGCACAATTTTTTTGTGCGTAGGAGTCATCGACATACAATTGTTTGAGAACATTCTATGTTGGCACAAGGCTTAGTAAATGTTTACACCACTAATTGAGGCATCTATCATTCTTGCTAAATGGAATCAAACTGGCATTGCAAAAGAGATTTAGCATAGATCAAACACATCATGGAGTAGAATAAGGGAATTGATGTCAAGAATATACAACTATATGTTGAATACTAGTAAACATTCATTAGCACTGCCATGATTAAGTAGATTAGTGAAATGTGCTTCCATGATCAACATAGAGGGGCAAATTCAAAGAGGTTTTAGAAATGATTTAGGGAGAAAATAAGCACATCAATGACCTATGAAAAGGAAGCTACGTGGACCGATCTCCACCCTAGCCTTTCAATTTGAGTTTCTTTGTGATGATGTCATTGGAGAGTAGTGGGGACATGAGGATAGGTTTTAAAATTATTTTGAATTTTTAATATCTTGGATTTTTAACATGGTTTCCCCACTAGCTTGAGTGATCATTTGATATCATGAAAAAATGCAACATGTGTGCAGGATGAAGTCACATAGATGGTGGGCCCAAGCAATATTTTAACTTTTAAAATGATTGTTCGAGCATATAATTTTAAAAGGCTCTCCATTTTAAAATGTAAAATTTTAATGGGAGAAGTAAAAACATGGGTGAATAGATTTTTATTTGGCCTGATATAAATTTTAAATAAGCCTTTCAAATGTCAAGATTAATTTTAAAGTGCTAACAATTTTAAAATATAAAAATGGATGGGAAAAGCTACAACAAGGTAAATGGGCACGAGTAAATTTTATATTCAGGCCTCCATTATAAATTTTGTTGGGGAGTAAAGATGAAAAATGTAGGAAAATTGAAAGGAGCAAAATACAAGGATTTTCACAAGAGGTTTAGTTTTCATCTGTGTAAAGGCAAAGAGGAGATTACAAATTTTTTCACAATGAGCATTGTTTTCACTAGTAGGGTTGAAAATTGACCAAGAGAATATATGAGATATTTTCCAGCAAGGAAAATTATTTTCAACAAGTAAAATGTGATTGCACAAGAATCACAGGGGAATATTTTCAATTAGAGAAAAAGGGGAATAGTGAGAATCAAAAGGAATGTTTTTTTGATGTAGAGAGAGGAAAGAGGAAGGACAGATCATAGATGCAAATCAGATTTGAAGAAGACATGTGGAAAAACCAAATTAAATTTGGATCTCTTTCTTCTTCTATTTGTTCTCCTTCTTTCCCTTTTGTATATGGTTTTGAAATTTTATATTTTTCCAAGCATGTAAATAGGGTAGTGTTGTGTTTTAAGTTGCAGATTAGAAATTTTAATGTAGTGGTTTGGTTTTATGAAAAGGTGAATCAATGTCTAGAATTGCAGTGTTATTGTCATGAAATTGTCTCTAGTTTTCTACACTTTTGGTTCTATGAATTGAATAATTTCAAGAGGTTTTGATTCAACTTTATAGGTATTCTATACATGTATTGTTTTATCATTGGTATCTTTCAAGGAAAGAGTTAAATCTCTCTATTCAAACAGTTATAACCTCAAGTTTTTTATTCAAGTCCATACAAATTTCAGAATATCAAGGGTATTTGAATATTTGTCTTCACAGTGTTTTATGTGAAATTAATGTTTATTCATGGGTTCTTCCAAGGGAAGAATTAAGAGATTTGAGTAAATGTTTGTGGTTTTAGGTTCACAAATTGGATTTATAAGAAAATTTTGAATGACAAGAGAAGTGAATTTGTTAATGTAAGGTATTAACATCTTGAAATGCACTAATTGAGTTCCATTTTTTCATAGTATTTATACTATAGTTTCATTTTTAACTCTATGAATCAGGATCAAGCATTGGTCTATTGGAGGCCTGATGTTTTTCTAGAAAAAAATTAAGTAATCAAATTCCTTCTATACCCTCTTGCTACTAGGTGTGGGTTTTACATCACATTTTCTTTCAGGGATGAGTAGGTGATATGGAATCAAAATAAAGATAGTTCTAGGTTTGAATCATTTGTATTCTGATTTAATATGTTGAGAGAAATCTACTTAAATGCAATACTCTTCTAAAATGTATAGGAATCCAAGAGTATTACAAAGTTCTACCTACCTAGGTCTTGCAAATCTTGAAATGAATTGGAAATTTCTTATTTCCTATTAAGCTGGCCAAGTCCAGTGTTGGGGTTGAGCATAAAGCTAGGCTATCTTGTAGATCCTAGCATTTTTACGATTTGGGAACCAAGAAAATGGTGACTCTACTAGGGAGTAACTTGAGAAAATTATGATAGAAGATCACCTTTTCTTAAGAGTCAAAAATAATGAATGACTTGTTTAGAAGTTGAAGAAGTTCTATATCTACAAATTCATTTGTAGTTGCCCTAAATTTTAAAACACTGTGAAGTGAATCTATTCGAAAGAAATTAGAGAAAGATGTCCTTGCGTCAAATTTTTTCCTCTTGTTGATGAGGTGGAAACTTTTCTCTACAATTTATGCACAGCAAGGGCGACTTTTTGTTATTGTGACCTAAAAATTTCTCTATTCAAAGTTGCAACAGCTACAGATGTAAAGGTACATGGTTCTCTGTATATTTTAATTTGTTGAACCTATCATATTGAATACAATTGTTGTTCCATTTAAAGAATATGTTTAAGAATTCACAAATTTGCTAGTATGGATAGTTAGAATGAATTTCTATATCTTAGGGATTTATATCCATTTGCATTATCATTTGTTTCAAGCCTAGGCTACCATCATATTACAAATTTTTCAAGTGATCTTTCATATTGTCATGGTTATAATTGTGCACAATTAAGTTAAAACCCGATTTGCATACATCTATGGATTACAAAAGGGAAATAACCATGCCATTAGATACCTTGATGCATATTTTCAAGAAGCTTCAGGAGTGTAATAATACTCAAATAGTTGACACCACAAAGTAAAACAACCCAAGTGTGAACAAGCCTAGGTTTAGTCGAGAATGGAAGGTTGTGTTTGAGAAAACAATTAAAGATAACAAAAGGCACTTGATGGCTATACAATTTTAGTTAAGAGATAATCATACTAGGTCTAAGAGATGGATACACTGTATGTGAAGGAGATGCACATGTCCAAATTTTTTAGAGCTTTATTGTCTAAAATTCATTTGGAGATCAAGATATGTGGATGAGATTTTTTTCGAGATCTCTTGAAGCTAAAGCTAGGGACTGGTACTTAAGCTTTCCCAAGAAGTCCTTTCCTTCCAGGGATGAACAAATTGATGCTTATAGTTTTTTTTTGCAATAGAACCTCCCGACCTTCTCACAAGGTGAAACAAGCTTTCCCTGTGTTATACCGATAGGATTGAGCATATGGAGAAAAAATTGTTGGAGGGACAATATACATGGTTTCACTGAAGAAAAGGTGTATTGATAAGATAAGTCTCAGAGGGGAGATCTAAAAGAGGTCACAACGAATATTATTCTGTCGATAGGAAAATTTCTTGGTCTCAACGACTTAAGTGGACAAAGGTAATATATCGGTGAGACAAAGAGCTTTTCGAGTGAAACGAAGAATCATTGGCCTGATTCGTTAAGGCTGGGCAGTAGTGTGCTTTAGTGAAAGTCATGGTGACAATAAAAAACTAAAAGGAAAACTATCAAGGAGACTTGAGATGTCGAGGGAATTGTAAGATTTCTTAGTGGATGTGAAAACATTGAACAGGCGGATCGACCAAAGATTTGAAATATCTTGCCGATACAATATATGATGTGACAACAAGAATTTCAAAAAAATTGCTTCATTCATGTCTCAGTGAATACATTAATGGCGCCACCAAGCATAAAGGATTTTTCAAATCAAGGTGAGCTCAATTGAAATCATTGTTTTGCAGAATTGCAATCGAAGGAGAGTAGAGGAACGAGCAAAAAAATCAGGGCATTCATTCAAATTGGATTTTTAGGTGAAATACAGTAAGTTCCTCATCCTCTGAAATTTTTAAATTTTGAATAATGGAAAGCACTAGTTCAAAAAGATACAAGGAAGAAAACATGGGGAGGGTAACCAACCAAAAGAAAAAAACTGAAATACAACAAGAGGACACTGAGTGAAAGTTCAACCAAGATCTCATAGACCAGCTACCTAGCTCAAGACCTAAAGCTAGATGCTCTACGTAACTTGAGGTGGAAGTAGATAAATTGGAAAAAGACTGTAAGTTCATAGGACATGTTTGGACCCCAATTAGAGGATACAAATTGTTTAGTTTCCACTACCATAGAAAAAATCACTTTGAACTAGTGTGTAACTCGTGGAGGCTTAATTTGGGAAAGCTGGTGTGCCCTAATGTTTTTGTTGATGTCGAATTGGTGAAATTATTGGCTGGTCACTATAATTAGAAAATTAGGGCCATATGTGATTTATCTAGGAACCCGGTAATACATGTGTTTGAGAATGCAATAAGAGAGGTCTTCAAGTTAGAAGGAATGTGCAGCAAAAAGACTACAAGTGAGGAGCTCAAGAGTCAATTAAGAAGAATGAATACCATTTACAAGGGTTGGAGGTTACCTCTGTACAAAATTAGATGTAATAGAAAATCAACTCCAATGGAAGATAGTGAGGGACCACCATTTCATGTGGATCTCTTCAAACCCTACATAAAGTACACTTATTTTCAGTAGGACAAGTATTGGGGATGGAGGTCCCAAAGAATATGACAGTTGTACATATGGTGATTGTTGTAGATGTTCAATATCATAACTCTAGGTCTTTTGATTATACTTGAAATGTGTTTAAATTTCTTGATACAGGGTTGATGGCAATAAAGAATTGACCCTCTATCCTGCACCTCAGGAATTATTCATTGTTGACACACTTGGTGTTATATTTTGGCCAAGAATTAGGATTGTGGCCCTAGGAGTTAAGAATTTCACAATTTGATAAGGGAGGCAAGCCATTGTCTATTCAATTGTGGACTGTTCTTTCGGATAGCAGGTTTGCCAATTCTAGTTTCTTGCATTTTGAAGAATATTTTGTAAAGCCAATATACAAGTTTTATAATCATGCTTGTGACTATTCCTTGTCTGATGAAATAAAGAGATTTCTCAGGCCTAAGGATTTTAATGGACCAATTACCCATAACTTGGGGGATTGGTATTGTTTAGAAAATTCCACCATGATTAGGGTTTATGGTTTTGAAGGTACTCCATTTATTTTACCCAGGAAAGTTGCAGATAGGATTGCATACTTAGAGATTGTTAGGCAGATGGATTTCTCCAATGTCATGAACTTAAGATCTTATGGGAAGCAAGCATTTATGCCAAGTACGTTGTGTTTTGGTGATTTTATTATGTTAGAAAAAGAGGGATACAATTTAATTCTGGATAAGTTATTGCATTATAAGATGAGGAAAGTGCCATCAAGGAAAAAATTTGATCCAGAGGGATATATTCATTCTGTGAGACAAAGGATAAACTTTGGAGGGTATCAGCATGTGCCATATCAGTTTGATGACATAATTAGAAATTTGAAAGCAAAAGAAGCAGGAATGGTGATTAAGAAACATGATCAAGAATTGTTAGATGTTGAGTTGTGTCTTCCAGTGAAGAAGTATTAGAGGCTATTAGACCACAAGGTCCATCCAGAAAGGTATCGAGGACAGGGACTCGGGATTACACCTATTCTTCCAGAGAGATAAATTATGAGGAAACTGTGGATATGGATACAAGACATGAAGAATATAGATCTTTTATAGTAGATGATGAATTTGTGAAAACCCCAGAATTCAAAACATTTTTATACAAGAAAAAAGAGAAAAGAAATAAGAGGATTGGTTGACAATGTCACACCAGGAAATGAGGAGCAGTTGTTTAAAAACTTGAGGGATGATGTGGAGAAAGATATGACAAGCATGACCCATAAGAAAGGGAGAGAAATGTTGGAAAAGGCTGGTGTCATGATTTTACCAGGGCTAGATCTCAATTCTACATTGGTTTTTGAGAGTTTCCTGAAGGACAACAATGCTACACACAAGCTTAGCATAGAAAAAGTGATAGAAGTGTATACAAGATCAAAATACAATCCTGATGAAGAGAAATTGATGATTTGGGCTTTATATCCCGCTCACAAGAAGTCAGTTCTCATTTATATTGAGAAGGAATTTGGAAATGTCATGAATTTGAAGGTTGGAGAGGCTGATCCGATTGCAACTGCAGAAATTGGGATTAATATATCAAAATTAAATAAAGCCCAAATACAAGCATTGATTAGAGAGAGATAAATGTACAAAAACAATAATGAGAAAATACTAAGAGAAAATGCAAGTTGAAAGGACTTGGTAGGTGCTACAACGAGGCCAACAAAGATGCTCACCCAAGGTGAAAATTCATAGGTGAAGGATAATTGGGAAGGATCAAGTGCATACTCTCAAGGGAAAATGGATACACTTGTACTACAATAATAAAAAGGAGGCAGGTCATTTTAACAATTTGGTTAAATAAACTTTGGGGAAAACATTCACAATACGTTGATGTAATAAAAGAACATAAAATAGTGGATGGTAGAATCTAAGAGAAACTAGAAGAGATAAAACAAAGGGATACTCCTAATCATGCAGGGATTGAAAATTCTAAATGTATCATGGATAAGCACAAGGGATTCTTTGAAGAATTACAAGAGGATGTATAGGAATTGATAGAAGTCGTTGAGAAAAGATTGAATAAGTTTTGTGATGATAAAGGAGAATTAAAATAAATGGCGACATGGAAGAGAAAATGTAAACTAATACTCCAAGAGATGTTGAAGAAAACCACTATGAAAGATTCAACATTGGATGAAGCATATGAGCAAAAAAAATGAGTGATGATGATGGAGATTGTGATCTATGATGCGTTAGGATATGCAGATACACACGATCACTGAGACTACATAGAGCACATGTCTGAAGTTCACTTGTGGCTTAATAGAACTTAGTTAATGCTAATCTTGTTAGTGTTTTATGCTTAAAACTTGTTTTTTGAAAGGACACGTCCTTCCACTCGCTAATGTATAAATATCCAGATTTTACATAGCAAGAGGAGGACGATTTTAGATAGAAGACAACTAGTAGGAAATACAATACTTTCAAAATGTTTCAAAGAAATATGATGCATGTATAAATTTTTAGGGATCAATGAAAGAACTCTGATTTTGTGGCACCTTTCTGGTATCAATTATTTGTTAAATAAGTTGAAAATATTATCAAGTTGTCTCCAATGTTCGTATTTCTTTGTTATTTAAATTGACATATCAAGTATATTCTTAGTTTATCAATATACATTTGTTGTTCTATGTGGTGTGATTGGTTGGTTATTTGAAGTAGAGATTAAATCCTTCAAGTCATTCATAGTAATCTGGAGCTATCATTTCAATCACTAAGAAGAGCTTGGTAATTACATTCTTGCATGTTTATACAAGTTATAAACTAATATCATATGCCAAATAATTAGAGTCTCTACCAGATAGAATTCATTCATCTAAGTCTTTCACTTGACTCCATTTTACCCAACAAGGCACTGGTCTTACTTATCCCTTTAGGTTTTATCCATTTTATTTACATCTCTTAATTGAACATATTAATTCATACCTTGATATTGCACATACAATTTATACAAAATTTAGGTCTTATCAGATATTGCTCACACTATTTATACCAAATTTAGATCTCATTAGATACTGCATATACAATTTATACCAAATTTAGACCATATATCTCCACAATCAAATTGCCATTGTGGATAGTTTAGTCAAAGCATAGTTCAAAATCTGTAGCATTCATATAGGTATACCCACCTAGGTTTAGCAGAGCCTAAAGAGTAGAAGGTTCAACTATACTGGTTAGCCTTGTTAGTTGGCCAATAATGTTGTGAGAACTTTGCAATCTCTCATTGTTCAAACATGCATTTTTGAGACCTAGCAAATTGGCGACTCAACTAGGGAATAGCTTAAGAAAATCTAGTGGCAGGTAGCCTATCCATACAAAGTTATTATAAAAAGATTCACAACTAAATCTGAAATGACTCCGCTGGGTAAAGAATAAAAATTTCTCACTATTGAAAGTGAGTGGCGACTCTGAATGAACAAGTTCATTAAGGGTATGTGCAGGATCATGATGAGCCAAAAAGTGGCAATATGATAGGTATGTGGCTGACAACTTTTTTTTTACCCAAAATTGATAAAACAAAAAGGGTTTTTAAAAGAGATTCTCAGCTTTCCACCAATATAAATTATGTGTTACTTTGAATTTAATAAATAATTATTATTCATTTTCTATTGAATTATGACTAAACTCTTGATTTTTAGGCTGATTGAAAAACATCTATAACTTTCAAATGGTATCATATTTTTTGAATCCAAAACATGTGTCACATTTTATGCTTTGCATACTATAAGATTAAAAAATAATTTCATGAAGTTTTGACCAATTTAAGGTGGTCAGACATACGAGTATTTATATTTTTTAAAAATTTTCATAAAAAATTTATAATTAATTATTTACTTGGAAAAAAATTGCAAAAAAATATGCATCACATTGAGACATGAGTTCTCTACTTATATATAAAATCTTATAAAAAACTATTATCATTTTAATGTGGTTAGGGTGGTTAGACAAACACCTACTTCTTATTTTGTCCCTGAAATTTAAGTACAACTGTATTGAAATTTCAAATTTTCACCAAATAGATTTTATTTCTTTGTAAATAAACCTAGAATTTTAGAAACTACATTCAATTTTGTACAAATTATATTCTTACATATTTTTGAAATAATATAGATAACCTATTCAAATTTTTATGTCAAGTTGCCTAACTCTAATTTTTCTGATTTTTTTGCCACTGAAGGGCCTGTTTTTTCCATGATGATCCTGCACATTCCCTTAAGACTAACAAAATAAAGTATATATCAAAAAGATATCACCCTAGAGTGTAGATCATCATAGTTTCTCAAAACATGCAAGGAAGGAGATCTTTGTATAGGGATGAAGATGGTCCTAACGACAAGGTTGAGCGGACCTATAAGAATGATCAGGGCAATAAGGTATTCAATGACCTAAATCTAGCAACAAAAAATAGGATATGAAAACCACTGGTAGAAACAAACAAGTCATACGATCCATTGGTAAATGGAAATAGCCCATCTCAAGAACCTCACACCCCTGAGAAAAAAATAAATCCATTCTATTGAGTAGACCAAGAGGAAGTTAAGGAGTTTATGGCTCAATGTGAGGCTGAAAGGGAAGATAATCAACATAAATATGATCAAAGAATAGAGTTCATAGAAGAGAATCAAGATGGACTGGGTTATGAAGCAACTTCTGGAGAAAATTATGAACTCATGATCCAAAATGAGATAAGTGCTCGGTTGGAATGTAAGAGACAAGAAACAGAAAGATCAAGAATTGAATATGAGAAAAATCTTCAAGCAATGAAGGAACTTGAAGGGTTGAAGTTGCAGAAAACTCGGATTAAGACACCAATGCCTGATTCACCCATATATGTGCCCCCTCATAAACATGGAAATAGTAGTACAAGGCCCTCAAATTCCCCTCAAATCCAACAACATAGGCCTAAGAGTCTATAAAAAAGCTCGAACGCCCCACCAAAACACAAGAATACTCAACTACCACCTTGTCAACCATGTATGCCCCCTCAAGGACAACAATATGTATCTTTTTCTCACAATAATACATTATACAATTCCGAACACCATTTTACTCCTCATCCACCATAAACAACCCTGATTAGGCAATTTGATCTTTTCGGATTTCAAATATACCCTTACTCTCTAGACAATAATTGGAGAGGCCTAGTCCCAAAATTCAGAGGAAGTAGTGCAGTCACGACCGAGGAACATCTAGGGAACTTTAATGCATTCATTCAAGACTTGGATATGTAGTATGAAGATGTACAAATGAGGCTATTTATGAGGTCACTAATTGAGGATGTCAGGGATTGGTTTAATAGTTTAGCAACAACATCTATTGATTCCATTCATATCTTTTATGAACACTTTCTTCAGCAATATGGGAATCAATGTGCATTAGAATTTGCATTGCACGAGTCTTTAACCATACAAAAACATCAAATTGAGTCAGCCTATGACTTTAATCAAAGGTTTGTGAAGTTACATAATAAAATACCTCAGAGATCCAAGTTGGTTGATCCTGCAGCATTGAGTATTTATTTCAAATCCTTTGACCCCAAGACAAGATATGAACTGAGAAACAAAGGTCCTAGGAGTCTGGCTGAAGCTCAAAAGACAACATTGACTATTGAAAATAATAGAAAGGCTGCAGGGATGTTTTCTAATAGCGAGAACCCTAGAGTTCATTTGTATGCTCCCCTGAACAGGCAAGAGAACACATACAAAAATGAGAGACGAAGGTTACAAGACATGCCCTATAATACAAACTGGAAGGATCGAAATCCAGTAATTAATAGACCAAGGAATAAAGAGACACCAAATCCTCTAAAAAAGAAAGGAACATATATGGCAGACAAGAATCCTTGGTGCTCAGTTTTCTATGCCCCACATTATCGAGAGCATTGTGTTACAGCCCAGTCCATACCAAAAGAATGCATAGTAGAGAATGATGATTGGGAGGGTCATAACATTTTTTTGACTTCCCACACTCTTAATTATTTGGAGCAGGATTATTCATCTTTAGAGGAGGAAGGATATGAGTATAATTTTGACCACCAAAAATACAATATTCATATGGCAGAACAACAGGTTTTCTCTAATCATAAAGAAAGTGATAATGAGTGAAATTCCCCTATTGCATCATGTCAGACTAATAGATACATTATAAGGAGACCAAGTGAAGAAGAGATTGAGAGGTTGGATATTGTAGTAGTGGAGGAAGCTAGAAACAACTATCGACTAAGGAACAAAACAGTGAGTAGAGATGAGGGCATCCCAAAAGGAATATTTGTAAAAATAAAAAATTATCAAATGAAACATCAAAGAAGACCAATGATAAGCAACTGGATGAAAATAAACAGAAGGGATCTCCTAAGGAGGAAAGTAAAGAAACCCCCATTGAGAAGAAAAACCCAAGACAAACATGCAAAGAGGAAAAAGAAGGCAAAGGAGAATTGATAGGATCAAAGAAGGTTATCAAAACCGAAGGTACATATTTTTATTTCATACAAACCTTAAATCAACTAAAAATATATGTCCCATTATTCGAAATGATGAAAATTCAGGAATATAGGGAAGGTGCCATTCAATTAATGTCTAAAGGAAATCAAAATATAAACCTTGAAAATAGGGAGATCCCCATAACCACCAACACCAACAAGAAGAAGGAAATAAAAATCCCTGAAGCTTGCTTGATGAATACACCATAGATTGAACCCTTTTTTAACACCCTACTCATAAGTGGCAAGTTAGTAGGATAATGCATGATAGATTCAGGTGCTTCAATGAATATTATGCTGGTAGAAGTAATGAAACAACTTGGTATGTGGGTAGATATAGAAGGAGGTAAATGTTATGCCATGGATATAAGGCCTATTCTGGTTGTAGGAACAATAAAAAATGTGGAAGTAAGATTAGAAACTTATCCCCAAGCTACCTACAATATTGATATCATAGTAATTGATACACCTCCTTAGTTTGGAATGCTCTTATGAAGACAATGAACTGCAGCAGTAGGGGGTAATGTATGGATCGATTTGTCATATGCCACTATACCAGTAAATGGTGAAGAGGCCAAGTTATATAGGGAGCCAAGAAATTATCAAATTGTTGAATGTGTTCCTCAAAAACAACTTAATTGCTTTTTTGATGTAGATTTCAGGATTTTTAGAGTAGAACTATCTCAACCTGATTTGGTAAGCAAAGATCGAATTGATAAAAATATTTCTAAAAATCAACAAGGGATATGGAAAATGTACTTTGATGGAGCATGAAGCCAAGAAGGTAATGGAGTTGGGATAGTTTTAATATTGCTTGATGGTTCAAATTTTAAATATTCTTTCTTGTTGGCATTTGAATGTACAAACAATCTGGTGGAATATGAAGCCTTGTTAACTGGTTTAAACATGGCAGTCAAGCACAAAATTAAACTCTTAACTGTTTTTGGAGATTCAGAGCTAGTTGTGTCATAGGTCAGATCTAAATATGTTGCAAAGAACAAGAGGTTGAAACAATCTAGAAATTCCATATGGGATACAATCGACCTATTTGATGCTTTCTCCATTGATTGGGTGGATAGATCAAAAAACATAATGGTAGACTTCCTGGCCAATGTGGCATTGAAAAAAAATGACATCACACTAGCAAGAATATCCTAAATTGAGTTCAAAACAATGCCTGATGTACCCAAAAATATATACAGTTGGCAGGTTTTTAATGATGACAATGATCTCTTAATGTTCCTTCAATGTATAGACCAATATGAGGCTCAAGAAATTGATTTCAACGCCTTTGTAGAAGAAATAGATGGAGAACAGACAATATTTAGAAAGAAAGTCTTGTAGGTTAAAACTAATAAACTCACGAAAGGATTAGTAGCATTGGAGAGATCATATGATGGAGGTGATCGATCTCTTATGAAACAAACACAAGTTAAGAAGGAAGATATTGAAGAGATAAATTTAGGGACTGAGCTGGCACCAAGAAAAGTATATATTGGAAAAAAAATAAACCTGACAGTTCAAAGAATGTTGATCTCATTACTAAGGAAATATAAACATGTATTTGCATGGTCTTATGAAGATCTCAAGGCATATAGGGAAGACCTATTTCAACATGAAATCCCTTTGAAACTGGATGCAAAGCCATTTAGACAGAAACAAAGGCCTAGTAACCCTACATTAGAACCGAAGCTGCAGGAGGAATTAGAAAAAATTAGGGATGGGGGTATTATTAAACCAGTGAGACAATTAACATGGGTGTCAAACCTAGTTCTTGTAAGAAAAAATAAATGGAGATATCAGTCTGTGTGTGGACTTTCGAATTTTTAATGTGGCATCCCTCAAGGATAATTACCCTTTACCTAATATTGAGGCTATACTACACAAAGTAACAAGGTGTGAGCTGCTATCTATGATGGATGGTTCCTCTGGTTATAATTAGGTTAAATTCAAGGAATTTGATTAGTACAAGACAACTTTCACAACTCCATGGGGAACATATGTTTATGTGAGAATTCCCTTTGGTCTCACAAATGTAGGAGCGACCTTTCAAAGAGCTATGGATTTAGCATTTGCAGATTTGGTTAATGCTATAATGGTAGTATATCAAGATGAACTTACTACTTACTCAAAAAGGGGTGAAGATCATGTAGGACATTTGGAAAAAATATTCATAAGAGCCTTAGAATATGGCATTAGTTTGAACCTTAAAAAATTTCATTTTGGTGTCACTAAGGGAAAACTCTAAGGACATATTGTATCAAAGGAGGGAGTTATTATAGATCCTGAAAGAGTTGAAGCCATAGATAAAGTTCTTGTCCCTAAAACTATCAAAGCCATGTCCAATCATTGTTTGGACGGATTAATTTTCTTAGGAGGTTTGTGTCTAACTTTGCAGAAATTATTAAGCCCATATCAAAAATGCTAAGAAAAGGACAAAAAATTGAATGGACTCCAGAAGAATTAGAAGCCTTTGTATCCATTAAAAGATCCATGAAGGAAGCCCCAGTCCACAGGTCTCCTGATTTCACAAAACCTTTTCAAATATTTTCATTCGCTTCCTTGCACACTATAACTGCTGCTATGTTGCAACAAAATGAGGATGGTCATGAGTAGCCTCTGTCTTTCTTTAGTAAATCATTGAAAGGGTTGGAATTGAAATATGACATAATGGAAAAAAGCCTTTACAATAGTAAAATCCACAAACGACTTTAGATCGTATCTTGTTGGAGCCAAAGTGATTTCTTATGTCCCTCAAGCAACTATCAAAGAAATTTTAACATAGTCAAAACTAACAGGGAAGAGATGCAAGTGGATTAATAAAATCTAGGAATTTGATATGGAAATACACATTACTAAATGGATAAGAGGCCAAGGATTGGCCAAACTAATGACAAAAGCAAATATTGAGGAAAATCAAATTTACAATGTGGAAGATGAGGGAAATGCCATTGCAAGTATTGAGCATACACCTTGGTATACGGACATCATGTATTACCTCAGAAACACAAAATGCCCTGAAAGATTTAATGATAACGAAAAGGGAACCTTGAAACAACAAGCATCTAAATATGTATTCATAGAAGGTGATTTATTTTGGATGAAGAGGGATGGAATATTACTATTATGCTTAGGTGAGTCACAGGCTGATCATGTTTTGAAAGAAATGCATGAAGGGGTTTGTGGAGGCCATTATTCTGCAAAGACAATTGCACATAAAATTCTTAGGGCAGGTTATTACTAGCCAAAATTTTTTAATGACTCCTTTTCATATTTAAGAAAATGTGAAGCATGTCAAAATTTTTCAGGAAAAATGAAATATCAGGGAGCTTAGCCACTTAGACATATGTATATTGAAGCCCCTTTTCATCAATGGGGAATTGATTTTATTGGGGAGATACAAGAGAGATTGACTGGAGGACATAGATGGATATTGGTAGCCACTGACTACTTCACCAAATGGGTAGAAGCAATCCCAACCAAACAAGTGAAAACTAAAGTTGTGACCAATTTTTGATGGATAATATCATTACCAGGTTTGGTACACCATTGAGATTAATCATAGACAATGGGATGTATTTCATATCAGATGAGTTTAAGGCCTTTTGCAGTAGGCATGGTATTACTATCTCTTATTTTGCCCCTTACCATCCAAAAGCTAATGGCCAAGCAGAGTCCATTTATAAAAATCTTCCAAAAATCATGAGAATGCTAGGTGGAAACAAAAAGATATGGGATTGAAAATTGAAATTGGCTGTATGGGCTGATAGGATCACTGTCAAAAAGGCAATTGGAGAATCCCCATATGAACTAGTATAAGGAACACAAGCCAGAATGCCTTTACAAAATTTGTTACCAGTTTACAAATTTGTCCTCCAAGAAGACATAAAGGTTCCTGAACCAATGGAAGAGAGAATGGAACAATTAGCAGAGCTTGATGAAATGAGAATACTAGCTCAAAACTAGAACATGAAGTTGCAAACACAAATGAAGTATTTGTTTGATAAGAAGAAAAGAAATAGAAACTTTGAGGAAAATCACTTTGTATTGATGTGGAATGCTAGGTGTGAGGAGAAAGGAAAAAATGAGAAATTTGAAGCCTTATGGTAGGGACCTTTTGTGGTTGTTGGTAAATGAGGAGAGGATTCATATTATTTGCAAAATATGAGTGGTGCAGAACAAGAGTTCCATGTACATGGGAAATTTATAAAGAACTTTTTCTCCTAAAAATTAAAAAGGATGAAGGGTTTCTAGTGCATGGACAACTCTTAACAAAACCTTTCATAAATTCTCCATGCATAGTAGTATAGGAAATGAAAGGTACAGGATTTTCTAGTACATGGACAATCCTGGAATGCCTTTATTTAAAAAATTTCTCCATGTACAGTAGTATATGGCCATCATCATCTCCACTTGTTTTCATTTTCTCCTCATTAAATCCATAACCCTGAAATAGATTGGTCTGCTCACCCAAAGATCTAGATCCTTGGAATGATCTCACAATCATTAATCCCCAGACAGAGCCACTGTTAGAACTATAAAACTTTCAAAAAATCTCATTGACCATTTATACTTATTAATTTCCCAAAAAGGTTCATATCACAGACATAAAAATTCCTCACATAGCATTTTCGCCAAGGACCGGGTTAAATTTTGTCATATAGCCCCATAAAATTCATCTGACATTTAATTTTTAACATTTGAGAAATATCGGCAATAGTTGATGCAGGTATCACGAATAATAATATACATCTCTTTCACAATATCAACAATAAATCAGTTGTGTTATACTGATAAGGACATATGTTGGGAATACAAAGGTTCACAGTTTCTATCGGTGGGACGTTAGCTATCGACATGATGGTGTAAGGTCATATCGAGCTAATATTTTCCCACTACTCGAAGCATAATAGCATGTATCAGCCAAACTAGAGTCATCAGAGGGAGGTCCCAAGAGATAACCCAAAACCATCATTGGTCTTGCCGATAAAGCCAGACGAAGACTCATTCAGTGAGACAATAGTGTCGGGGAGAGTTCAGGGAGTCTTACCGACTCTCCATGTTATACCGACATGATTGAGCGTATGGAGATAAAAAGTTGTCAAAGGGATAATATACATGGTTTCGCCGAAGAAAAGGTGTATCGGTAAGATAAAGTCTTAGCTGGGAGATCTAAGAGAGGTCATGGCGAATATTATTTTGTCAACAGGAAAATTTCTTGGTCTCGGTGACTTAAGTGGACAAAGGGAATATCTCGGTGAGAAAAAGAGTTTTTAGAGTGAAATGAAGAACCATTGGCCTAATTCATTAAGTTTGGATGGTAGTGTGCTTTGGTGAAATTCATGTCAACAATAAAAAAAAAAAGGAAAACTATCGGGGAGACTTGAGATGTTGGGGAAACTACAAGATGTCTTAGCGGATGTGTAAACGTTGAACATGCGGATCAGCTAGAGATTTGAAATGTCTTGCCAATATGATATATGATGTGACAGTGAGCATTTCAGAAAAATTTCTTCATTCATGTCTCAGTGAAGACATTAATGGCACCACGAAGCATAAAGGATTCTCCAAATCAAGGTGAGCTCAATTGAAATCATTGTTTCATAGAATTGGCAGCGAAGGAGAGTAGATGAACGAGAAAAATAATCAAGGAGTTCATTGAAATTGGATTTTCAAGCGAAATACAATAAGTTCCTCATCCTCTAAATTTTTTAAATTTCGAAGAATGGAAAGTACTAGTTCAGAAAAGATAAAAGAAAGAAAACATGGGGAGGGTAACCAACCAAAAGGAAAAAAGGAAAAAAATGAAATACAACGAGAGGGCACCGAGTGAAAGTTAAACCAAGATCTCATAAACCAACTACTTGGCTCAGGACCTAAAGCTAGACGCTCTGGGAAACTTAAGGCAAAAGTAGATAAATTGGATGAAAAATGTAGGTTCATAGGAGATGTTTGGACCCCAATTAGAGGATACGAATTGTTCAGTTTCCACTACCATAGAAGAAATCACTTCGAGCCAGTGTGTAACCCGTGGAGGCTTAATTTGCGAAAGCTGGTGTGCCCTAATGTTTTTGTTGATGTCGAATTGGTGAAATTATTGGCTAGTCACTATAATCTGAAAAGTAGGGCCATATGTGATTTATTTGGGAACCCGCTAATACATGTGTCTGAGAATGCAATAAGCGAGGTCTTCAAGTTACATGGAATGTGTAGTGAAAAGATTATAAGTGAGGAGCTTGAGACTGAATTCAGAAGAATGGAAACCATTTACAAGGGCTAGAGGTTACCCCTGCACAAAATTAGATGTAATGGAAAACTGACTCCAATGGAGGAAGTGAGGGACCACCATTTCATGTGGATCTCTTCAAACCCTACATAAAGTAAACTTATTTTTTAGTAGGATAGGTATTGGGGATGGAGGTCCCAGAGCATATGACAGTTGTACCTATGGTGATTGCTGTGGATGTTCAATATCATAAATCTAGGTCTTTTGATTATGCTTCACATGTGTTTAAAGAGCTTGATGTAGGTTTGATGGAAATAAAGAATGGAGCCTTTGTCTTGCACCTTGGGAATTATTCATTGTTGATGCACTTGGTACTGTATTTTGGCTAGGAATTAGGATTGTGGCCTCAGGAGTTAAGATATTTGCAATTTGATAAGGGATGCAAGCCATTGCCTATTCAGTTGTGGACTATTGTTTGGGACAACAAGTTTTCTAATTCTAGTTTCTTGCATTTTGAAGAATATTTGGTAAATCCATTATACAAGTTTTATAATCATCCTTGTGACTATTCTTTATCTGATGAAATAAAGAGATTTATCAAGCCTAAGGATTTTAATGGACCAACTAGCCATAACTGGGGGGATTGGTATTGGTTAGAAAATTCTACCATGATTAGGGTTTATAGTTTTGAAGGTACTCCATTTATTTTACCTAGGACAATTCCAGGCAGGATTGCATACTTAGAGATTGTTAGGGAAATGGATTTCTCTAGTGTCATGAACTTAAGCTCTTATGGGAAGCAAGCATTTATGCCAAGTATGTTGTGTTTTGGTGATTTTAATGTGTTAGAAAAAGATGGATTAAATTTAATTCTCGATAAGTTAATGCATTATAACATGAGGAAAGCGCCATCAAGGAGAAAAATTGATCCATAGGGATATATTCATTATGCCAGACAAAGGATAAACTTTGGAGGGCATCAACATGTGCCATATTAGTTTGATTGCATAATTATAAACTTTGAAGCAGAAGAAGCAGGAATGGTGATTGAGAAACATGATCAAGAATTTTTAGATGTTAAGCTATTGTCTTTCAGTGAAGAAGTATTCGAGGCTATTAGACCACAAGGTCCATCCAGAAAGGTGTCAAGGACAGTGACTCAAGATTACACCTATTCTGCCAAAGAGATAAATATTAAGGAAACTATGGATATGGATACAAGACATGAAGAATATAGATCTCTTATAGCAAATGATGAATTTGCAAAAACCTCAGAATTCAAAACATTTTTATGCAAACAAAAGGGAAAATAAATAAGATGACCAGTTGACAATGTCACACCAAGAAATGAGGAGCATTTGTTAAAAAACTTGAGGGATGATGTGGAGAAAGATATGACAAGCATGGCCCCTGAGAAAGGGAGAGAAATGCTGGAAAAGGTTGGTGTCATGATTTTCCCAAGGCTAGATCTCAATTTTGCATTGGTTTTTGATAGTTTGTTGAAGGACAACAATGCTACACACAAGATCAAAATACAATCCTGATGAAGAGACATTGATACTGAGAAGGAATTTTGAAATGTCATAACTTTGAAGGCTAGAGAGGTTAATCTGGTTGCAACTGCAAAAATTGGGACCAATATAGAAAAATTAAATAAAGCCCAAATACAAGCATTGATCAGACAAAGAGAAATGTACAAAACCAATAATGAGAGAATACTAAGAGAAAATGAATGTCTAAAGGACCTGGTAGGTGATGCAACAAGGCCAACAAAGATGCTCACCCAAGGTGAAAATTCACAGGTGAAGGAAAATGGGGAAGGATCAAGTGCATAATCTCAAGGGAGAATGGACACACTTATACTACAATAACCAAAAGGAGGTAGGTCATTTTAACCACTTTTTTGAATAAACTTTGGGGAAAACATTCACAATACATTGATGCAATAAAAGAACATAGAAGAGTGGATGGTAGAATCCAAGAGAAACTAGAAGAGATAAAACTAAGGGATAATCCTAATCATGCAGCGATTGAAAATGATAAACATATCATGGATAAGCAAATGGATTCTTTGAGGAATTATAAGAGGATGCACAAGAATTGACATAAGCCACTGAGAAAAGATTGACTAAGTTTTGTGATGATAAAGGAGAATTAAAAGAAATGGCTACATGGAAGAAAGAATGTGATCTAATACTCCAAGAGTTGTTGAAGATAGCCACTGTGAAAGATTCAACATTGGATGAAGCATGTGAGCAGAATAGATGAATGATGATAATGGAGATCATGATCACTGATGCATTAGGAGATGCAGATACACATGATCACCGAGACTACACAGAGCACATGTCTAAAGTTCACTTGTGGATTAATAGAACTTAGTTAATGCTAATCTTGTTAGTGTTTTATGCTTAAAACATTTTTTTGAAAGGACACGTCCTTCCACTCGCTAATGTATAAACATCCATTTTTTACATAGCAAGTGGAGGACAATTTTAGATAGAAGACAGTTAGTAGGAAATACAGTCCTTTCAAAATGTTTCAAAGAACTATGATGCATGTATAAATTTTTAAGGATCAATGAAAGAACTCTGATTTTGTGGCACCTTTCTAGTATCAGTTATTTGTTAAATAAATTGAAAATATTATCAAGTTGTCTCCAAGGTTTATATTTCTTTGTTATTTAAAGTGACATATCAGGTATATTCTCAGTTTATCAATATAGATTTGTTGTATATGTGTGGTGTGACTGGTTGGTTCCTGATAGTAGAGATTAAATCCTTCAAGTCATTCACAGTAATCTAGAAGTATCATTTGGATCACTAAGAAGAGCTTGGTAATTACATTCTTGCATGTTTATACAAGTTATAAACTAATATCATATTCCAAATAATTAGAGTCTCTAATAGATAGAATTCATTCATCTAAGGCTTTCACTTGACTCCATTTTATCCAACAAGGCACTAGTCTTACTTATCCCTTTAGGTTTTATCCATTTTATTTACATCTCTTAATTGAACATATTAATTCATACCTTGATATTTCATATACAATTTATACAAAATTTAGGTCTTATCAGATATTGCTTACACTATTTATATCAAATTTAGATCTCATTAGATATTGCATATACAATTTATACCAAATTTAGACCATATCTCTCCACTATCAAATTGTCATTGTGGATAGTTTAGTCAAAGCATAGTTCAAAATCTGCAGCATACATATAGGTATACCCACCTAGGTTTAGTAGAGCCTGAAGAGTAGAAGGTTCAACTATACTGGTTGGCCATGTTAGTTGGCCAATAACATTGTGAGAGCTTGGAAATCTCTTGTGGTTCAAATCCTTTGTTTTTGAGGCCTAACATACACCATCAAAGATAGCGAAAACGAAAAAGAAAAGGAAAAAGGAAAACTACAATAGTTCAAGCTTCGACTAGTTTTCCAACATAGTTGACCAGGTCTAGGCTAATGGGGTTAACAATTGGAACACATTGTTGACAATGTAGACAAAAAACATGCTCACAAGGGCTAGTGAAGCTAATTATTCACTAGGTGAGCCCCAAGGGACCATACAAAGACATACCTCCATGAATTTAATAAGGTATGAAAGTGCTTGCTCACAAGGGCTAGTGAAGCTAGTTGTTCATTAGGTTAACCCCAAGAATTCCATATCAGATCCATAACCCCGTGAATTTAATAAGGACAAAAGGAAAATGTGGGCTCACAAGTGCTAGTGAAGGTAGTTGTTCACTAGGCGAGCCCTAGGAACTCCATATCAAAGCTATACCTCCATGACTTTAATAAGCAAAAAAGGAAAATGAAACAAGAAAGAGGGATGTTCAAAGGGATTTTTCTTAGTTGATACGACGTCTTACTCCTAGGGAACATTGTTTGAAATGTCTCCAAGAGAGGACCACTCAAAGGATAAAAGATTCACCACTTAAGGGATATAATATGTCGCATCACCACTAAGGGGAATATAATATTGTAAGATAGATCTCGCTAATGATGGACATTACTCTTAGTATCACCAAAAAGAGGAAAACACATCACATGAAATAAGAAAATTGCATAAAGGAACATGAAAAAGGAAAAATACAATCAAAATAATGCAAATGTATGCCCCCAATTTAAAGATATTGACAACACCCTATTGTGAGCAATTACTTTAAAGTAGCTAAAAGATGAAAAAGGAAAAGAGGGTTGTCCCACAGAAAAACATACGGGATCTATGGATTTGGGGTCAGTATATGTCTTTGCTACAATGATATTAGAGAGCTCAAAACTTTCGTCACTCCTAAAATACACATGGAACTAGAAGAATGATAAAAATAGTGTGAAAACAAAGAAAAGGCCTTTTGGGTAGACATGGAAGAGATATAGGGTGTCTCGACACCCTGTGTCATCCCCAAAAGGAAAAGGAAAAGGAAAAGATAAAGATAAAATATTTTTTATCAACATGGAAGAGACATAGGGTGTCTTGATTACTTAATTCATCCCCAAAAGGAAAAGACAAGACAAAAAATGAAAAATAAAAAGCAAAAGATAAAATATCAATGAAAGGGAAAAAGTATATGACATAGAAGAATGAAGGTACAAATAGAGAGAGAAATAGAAAACAAAAAATCAAGGGGTATCATGTTACCCACACATGCAAGAAAAAGCGAAAAGAAAGTAAAAATGAAATCAAAACAAAAAGAAAAGATGAAACACTAGTAAAGCACATGTGATTCAACCTTCTAGTAGGAGATGTGAATCCTAGTCTTGTTCAGTATATGCAAAATCTAGATCACTAGTGAGAGGGACAACATCAAGTGTTATACTAGAAGAATGATGAAGTTAAATACATGGTGAATTGCTCAATTTAGGATGATCACCATGGTTGTTATCGTTTAATCTCATGGATGAGGAAAATAAAAAATTAAACTCATTATGCACTTCCTTATTTATTTTAGCTATTTCCTCATCATCATCCAAGCTAGCACAACAAGAGGATGGACGATAATATCCATAGAAGGTTCTAATCCTTGTTGTGTTTGATACATATAATTTAATAGGTTTAACAAGAGAGGAGGCTCATTGTTTATTGCTTCTATCAAGTTCAAATCCTGATTTTCAATGTTGTTCTCATCATTCATCTTACGAGAAATAGCACAAAATATACACCTATTCTCTCCAATGTTGCAGTTTCTTTTATTATAGTTTTCAAATTGCATTTATGCAGGAGCTACTTTGTAAACCATAGGTTCCTTTTCTTCTTGTGAGGGAAGAGCAGAATAAACCATTGAAGGTTGTCCAACCACTTTCTCTTTTGATTTATAAATTTTCTTAGCAGGTGGACTAGGGGTTGTTTGGTTTTCTCTAGGTCTTTTATAGGAATTAGGTAAGGGATTGTTCATGGATGGGTCTTGGTTTGTTCAAAGATATTTAGGTTCAACATTGTTTTGTTTAGGTGGTGAAGGTTAGAGCATAGGTTGATATTTAGGTGGTGAAGGGATAGTTTGGCTATGTATTTTGCTTTGAATTTTTGGTAGGATAGGAAAAGGAAGTCTTCACGGGGTCTAATAGGTTCTATGGGCTTAGGCCAAAAATAATCTAAGAAGAAATTTTTGTAGGAAGACGGGGGTCTAAAGCCATGAGGTTTATTGTGAATATTTCATTTTTCACTAGAAAATTTAAGCACATACAGATAGTGGATGGGACCAAATTCATGGATTGAGGCTATTTATAGCCTAAATTCACACAAAAGTATTTTGAATTAGATATGATAGAGAATGATACATTTTATTTATTTGGTCCTACTTGTAATGGGAGCGTGATTGAGTCCATTATAGCATGAGAAAAACCATCACGTGTTTTAATCCAAGATTTTGATTTATCATATATATATTGATTAAGTTCATGCACATATAAGAGTTCTTCTATGATAAAATTATCTCCACAGATGGGATCAACTAAAATCTTAATAGTGGGCTTGTTATTGATTCTACTAGCTATATAAAGAGGACCATCAAGTGCATGTTTAATTATTTCTTCTGAAGATAAAGTAATTTCAATGGTTTGTTGTTTACGATGCTTGATGTCAATCAATCCTATCATTATATCAATAGGACTTTTTTCATTAGTTTTATATAGGACTCTTTTCATCATCATCCATAGGATTTTTTTCATGATTACTCATATTCCCATTATCACTGTCAACGTTCATCACATCGTGCTTAGTTTCCCTAGCCTTAACAAATGAAATATTATGGTTAGGCATGGGATTCGTAAAGATTTGTAAGTTTTTGTTGGGAGAAGCTATAGAATTATTGCTTTTGTCATTTAAACCTCCAATTTGGATATGGCTAGAATCAATGAGGTCTTGCACAATATGTTTAGGATACTTGCAATGCTCTATATCATGCCCATTTTGTTGGTGATAAGCATAATAGGAATTTAATCTAAAGCTTGAAGGTAATGACTTGCTAGGGTCAAGGGGTCAAACGAGACGTAAGGTAAGCCTTTTTTTTTTAAAGATAGGTCATAACATTATGGAGTGTGCTATGTAATAGTGTAAATTGCCTTTGCGGATACCCAAAGATATAAGGGTTACTCTTCTTTATAACAACTACTTGGGTATCAACTAGTTGGGTAGGTTGAGAGGTGGAACTTAGTTGAAGGAAACTTTTATTTTGTCTCTGGAAAGGTTGGTAAAAGTTTTGGTTTGAAGCTTTAGACTATTCAAGGCAGGTGGGGGTGGTTTTTTCTTAACTATTACTTACAAAATTTTGGTAGTTTCGAAGGGTGGTGCATAAATGTACGAAGCAAGGGAATTTCATCATGGTGATCTTATCTCTTATTTTTCTTTGTAAATTTTCTACAAACATATTTTGAAGGTGGGAATGAGAATTTTTCACACTAATTTGAGAATAAAGTGATTGGTAGCATGAAATAAAGTTAGTGAATTTTTCACCCTCATTTTTCTTGCATCTCATCAAATTAACCAATTTCATTTCAAGGACCATATGCTCTTGGAAATAGTTAATAAAGGCCTCAACAATTTCATTGAATGAACAAATTGAGTTATCAGTTACAAAAAAAAAATCCAAGGCAATACATTTCAAGGATAGGGGAAAACATATCCAAAATTTTGTCTGCAAGGATAAAGTCACTACACAAAGTATTAAAGGCATGAACATAATTGGCAAGATCTCCATTTTCTCCATATTTCTAAAATCTAGGGATCTCTATACCTTGCGGCACTAGGGTTCTCAATATCTCTAGGGATAGTGGGTTTCTCTTGACATAGTATGAAGGTGGACCATTTTGATTTTGATTGAGGGTGGAAACTTGACGTTGAATGGATGAAATGCTTTGTAAAAGGTGGTTACTGATATGATCATTTCTTGTAGTGGGTGATGGAGATTAATATGGTGGTGGTGGTTATGTGTTGGAAGTACCAATGAATTGATTGCTTATGGGAGGAGATATAAGATTAGATGCCACATAGGTATAATGATTACTAGTGGAAATTATCAAGGTAGGAAAGATTCTACTAGTTGATTGCATTGTTTTGGTTGTTTGAGGATTGGTATAGGTAGGAATTGAGGTTCTGGTTGAAGGAGTAGTTTTACTTCCTTAGTTTTTCATATTGTTTGAAGCTTGGGCATCATTATTGGTTGAAGGAAGGTGTTTTCCAAATATTTTAGCTATGCTACTCACAACTTCCATTCCTCCATCCCTTTCCATCATGTGGTGAATACTATCTATGAGAACTATAATAGTGTTATAAATTTTTTCATTACTCACACTATCTTGTAATTGAGCTAGGTATTCTTCTATTTTCATAATGTTTTCTTGAGGAATATGATCAACCATTATTTGAACACTTGGAATATTATTTGTAGGTAAGGTAGGCATAGAAAAAGTAGTATCAAAGGTATAATCCATACCTAGTGAACTAATGCCAACATGAGAAGTAAGAGAGCTTAATAACCCAATATCCACAAGGAGTGTTTTATCTTAGGATTCCATGAGTCTCACACTTAATCTAACCACATTATTAGCAATAGGAAACCAAGTAATACAACTCATACAAGGGATAAACCACATAAATTTCAATGAACACAATATAATATGCTTGCAATTACTCTTCAAATGAAAGAAATTGGAATAACAAAAAGTCTGAAAATTGAAACAAAAAACTGAAGGTAGCCAGCCAAAGCATAGAAAATCCATTTCAGATCCTGAAAATTGGACACTCAAAGTCGATAGGGACTAAGACATTAGGAAGGGAATCTTGGTCCTCCTTGTGAGATTTTGAAGTTCCAAGAACTGAAACAAACAAAAAATAATGGAGAGAGACTTCTGAGACAAAAATCCTAAGAGGGACTAAGATGCCAAAGTGCAGTTTAGTCCTAGCAGAGGTTTTTGTAGAAAAAATAAATAAATCTAGAATGTCAACAATTTTTTATAGATCTCCTATGCAAGGTACTGATGTTTAGACATAGAAAAATGTGCAAATAAGTGCAAAAAAAAGCAACTAGCAACAAGGAATTAAATGCAATAAGAATATTTCTAAATGCATTTAAGATGATGAAAAATGCACTTTTTCGGTTTTTCAATGAAATTAAATGATACAAGAAAGTAAAAATGAAACCTATATGCACTTTCACTAAAGAAAATATAAGAAAACCTGAATGCAATATCACTTAATGAAAAATGCAAGAAACCTTTGATGAACTTTCACTAATGCAAGATTCAATGCAAGAATGAATGAAATCTAAATTTAAGGACTTTAATGGACTCCAAAATCAGAAAATGAATGCTCAACAAGGTCAAGTTCACAAAAATGATTAGTTTAAAAAAATGGATATCGAACGTAACTTTTCTCCAACTAAAACTAAAGAATGTCCTAGGAGTCCTAATTGGATTGCCTAACAACCTCAAAAGGTGAGTCAATTCAAAATGAGAAGGACTTAGGAGGAGGTTCTTTTAACTTTAATGGTCTCACCACAAATAAAATGCTTGAAAAAGACAAATGAACATTCAACCTATAAAACCTAATTATGAAAAATAAATGAGAGAAGGAAATGATGAAATTCTACAACAAGGAGATAGGATATGTGTACTTGGGAAGTTTGGAGATGTTGTTAGGATTTCAAAAATGTAAAGAAGTTGTCCAAATTTGACAGGGAGGACAAAAACACCTTTACAGTTGTCCTAGTCCCGCTATTGTTTTTTGGTGCAAGTACAAAAAAATTTGGATGTCAGAATCTGATTTGAAGGAATATCTAATTTTTTTTTTAAGGAGGACTAAGATTCCCAAGGTGGTGTATTAGTCTCATTCTTAATTTATGAAAAATCTGACTGTGGTCCAGAGCTCCAAGCTCTGAACACTTGTTTCTTTTCCAATCTCAGGTTTTGAATCTTCTTGATTCGACCTATAGGTGATTTTCCATAAACATGATGTAATGCCCAACCATGTAGCCCTAGAGGAAGTTGCAAACAACTACTTAAACAGGCTATTTTTTTTTTTTTTAAAGTATAATTAATTAGCAAGTTCACAACTAAAGCCAACAACCCCTAAGGTTACAAGACAAACGTTATATAGAACCTCAATAGAAAACATGAATTAAACCATGTCATTCAATTACAAAATAATTTAAGCACATACATTCCAATAAGATAATTACATCAAGCATAAGAGATAATCATCAATTCCATTAATCCATAATTAACAATAAGATTACAACTCTCATTCAACAAATGAGGTAAGTTCAGTAAACATAATCACAATTACAACTTTCCACCTTGATAACAACAGAGGGGTAAAATAATACAAGATCCAACTAAAATGAAATAATGCAAGAACTGAAACTAAAATCCATGAGCTCTCCGACTAGAAGTCTCGTCCACATGAACATGAAGATAGAACCCAACAGATTTAGGTGCACACCACCCAACCAAGTGGAACCCAAAGGCCCACCCCCCGTGCTAGGAGATAGTAACCAAGAATCCTAGCCAAGACCATCTAACACTAGACATAGACTAACATAGAACTGAACCAAACTGAAAACACCAATCACATATACAACACAAGTACAAATCAAATACCATGCAAGTGCAACACTAGTACAACTCTACATGGTCACATTGCTTCCAAAATAAAGCAGAACAAGTATGCAAAAAGAACCATACACAATAATAATTGAATACCAACTATGGTCACACAAGGTATGTTAAGGAAACCATACTAACAAGAAACAAGAACCAACTATTGTCCTAGATAAAGTGTCATCACACAACTCACCATGGGTTGTCCTCTAGGAATCTTCATAGGCTCCGGCCCCCCGCTAAGGGTTGTCCTGGTGGCCTCAACTGAATCCCGGTGCCCATCCTCACTCATGTGGAACCAAATACCTTTCGTACAAACAAGAGAAATGACCTTGCCATTCCAAGCCTTCCCACTCATCTCGAGTCCAAATGAGCAGTCATGTCTGTGAGTGAGGTAAAATTATCTTGATTAGTGTGAAGTACCACCTAATCTTCTAATTTTTTCTTTAGTTATCACTTAATTAAACCACTCCCATACGTTTTCCAGTTTACCTCTTCCGAGCTCTGGCCCCTACGGAAGCCACTCTTCTATTTGCAACATACTAAACATAACCATCCAAACACCAAGGGTACACAATGTAAATGAATATGACACCACGACCATCCTTTCTCAAGAGGCAACTTAAGTTTCAAACTCTCTCCAAATACTTGAGGGAACAACAATAACAAAGCTACTCTTGACCGCTTCTGACAAGGAGGCACACATTACAAAGTTCATCCTTACAAGGAGACACGGATCCAATAATCTGCTCCTAAACCAATGAGGTACAAACGTCCCCATTTGTAAAAATCGGGTTATAACATATACACAATCCTCATGCACTATCCAAGAGAAATCACAATAGTTGACATCACAAGATGACAACTCCCAACCACTAGGGTCCTCTAGAAGACTTACAGATTAAATACACTTACCCCAATTCCCTAGAAACATAAACATAGAGGAAAAAATCACGAAGGCAAGTTACGAGGAATTAAACTAATTAAGGATTCACTAAATCCATTTCCTCATTACATTCAATAATGTATTGCATTCAATAACTGATTTGAAATATGTTCTTTTTTTTTTGACAAGGGAGAAATTAAAAATTCAATATTTAATTCCCTACACGCATTAAATAATAATAAGATATCCAGTTGTTTCTACAATTCCAAATACGTTTAAAATGAATATTGTTCATCATCTCCATATAATATTTTTTTAAAATAATTGATTTTGTCTTAAAACAAACTACTTTTCCATTAAACATAATATTAAAAAATAAAATAAAACAATGCTCTAATTAGAATTACCATACTCTCATTTCTTGAATTAAACTTAAATCATGTCCTCAACTATATAAATTTTTTAATACATATATAATATGTATATCTCTATTTTAATTAACCCACATTAATATACATATTATTATTATTTTATATAATATACTATTAAATATCAATACATATTATGTTAATTATAATACATATTAATATTTAATAATATAAAAATATAAAATAATAAATATTAAAATATTAATAAATTAATAAACTTTAACTTATTTCTTTTGAAATACAACTACGTTCGTACCTCGAACCATGTGACATTTTAGGGTAGGGGTGGCCACATTTTTGGGTTAGGGCTGGCAGACTTAGGACACTGGGCAGTGGGATTGGCGAATGCCAGCCACGGATTATCCAGGTGGCAGCACTGTTTGAACAGGGCGGGCGGAGGCTGACCAAGTGGTGATCAGTGACTGTGCACCTCCGACTCCAACAGGGGTGGCTCGGTTGTGCTTAGCATAGCCGACCACCACTGTGGTGGATGCGGTGCCAAGCCACCGCAGGGGTGACCATGGGGGCGACTGGAGTGGCTCCCCATAGTGCCTCCCATGGGAGCAGCTGTGGGTCGAGCCCTAGCCCCTCCCAAAAGTTTTAACTTTTAATTTTTCATTTTAATTTTATTTTAATTTTTGTTTAAATTTTATTTCATTTTACATAGACGTACGGATTTTTTAAAATACGCGCCTCTTTTGAAGGGATTTATTTTTAAATTTTAACACAGCAGCACACCTCCAATTACAATAAAAATTAGATAAATATATATATACACCTATATGATTACATTTAATTTACCCCAATTAAGATTTGCAACACAAATTGACCAAATAATTTTCAAAACAATTATTTGCAGCCAAGAACAGAAAATTTTATTGAAGAAAATACTTTTCCAATGAAGAGATTTTTGCAATCAACTCAGATTCAACATGGGTTTGCTAATTGCAATCCATAACCAAAATTTAAATGATTTCCATAGCATATTCAAACTATATAATTTTCAAAATGAAGCTATTAATTGAATGAACCTGGTATTGCAAGAATTTGGAGAAGATCAAGACGATGCCCAACTTCTTCCTTGATTCCCTCTTCAGTTCAACAAATTTCACCACTCCAATCCAAAACCCACAAAAATGAATATTCTTCCTTCTCCTATTTTCAAACTTTTTTCCAAAATTCCATAATTCCCATAATTGAAAAAAAAAAATTCAACATAAAGATGAAACCCTAAATATTCAACAACCACCCTAATAAATTCTTCAAAATAGAAAATGCAAAAATATCTTGTTTCTTTAATTTTCAATTCAAACTTTCAATTTTGACTTTAAATCATTTTCATGATTTTCAATTCCAAATTTCACAAATTGACTCTTAAATTTATTTTTTTTTAATTTTGAATTTCAACCAATATGCATAAATTTCCAAAATGAATATTTTAACTTATTTTAACCTTAAAAATTTAATTAATTAATAAAATAGATTTAATCAACAATTAAATTATTTATTAATTAAATTAAATTAATCATAAAATAAATTACATTTCAACATAATTTTTAGAACAAGTCGAACCACAACTTAAATACATTAAACCATTTAAATCACCCAATTAAACTTGCAATTAAATAACAAAGAGAGGGAACAATATTCAAAGCAACACAACCCAACAAACAACTGATGATATACAAGGACTAGGGTGACGACTTGGCACGGAAACCTAGCTACTATCTCCCAATCGAATACCGTTGGGTATTGAACACACTCCAACCTATGAAACCAGGTGGAGTCGGTGTCCTGTACTTGTCAACCTACAAATCAAGTAACAACAACATATAATATGAACAACATAGAATACACACCGTGAAGAGGAAATCACGGGATCATAGGGCACTCACAAGTGAGTGATGCGATACCGTCCTGTTCACCAATACAGGAGTAAAAAATGATGCATCTAACATAGCAGCATAATCAAAAGCATGAAACATCATAAAATAAATATCCACATATGCTAACTCCAAACATGCCATAACAATCGCATCAAAATATAGTATCATCACATCAAGATACATCATGATAAAATAGCGATCCACTGTAATCAAGTACATAGTCCAAGTACAACACAAAACTAAAGCATAGAAAATAAATAACATAGTTCGCACAAAAGATCGAAATAGAGGGGTATTACATCCTCCCCCCCTAGGGTCAGGCTTACTCCTGGAAGCCTACAAATAGATAGGGATATAACTCCCTCAAATAGACTGCATAAAAATCAAAACCTCAATCCCCAAGGTCAAGCATCCTGCCCTTGACGACCAACTCCAAAAGTCTCAACCACAGCACCCCAATACCTAGGCTGCCAATTATCAAGCACAACATAAGTTCGATGAGATCTACCTGCATCACCAACTATTGGCTCCGATTCCACTGGTCCCTGAGGAAACCCAGATGTGCCCTTGTCGGGACACATTCTAGCTATGTGACCCTGCTAACCACAAGAAAAACACCCTGTACCTCTACCATAATCTCTATCTCTAGATGGTGTACTAGACTATTGTGCACTACCCCTGAAGGTAGACAGTGAACCCTGAGCTAACTGATCGAAGATGAAACATTTTGCATGCCTCCAGTTCTTGTTCCTCCTAGGTGAAGGAACACCATCATCTTGACAAGATTGAGAGTCCTTACGCTTCCCAAGCGCACTCTCCTGCGATGGTCCCTGATGGGATCGAGAAGGTGCACCTCCCTGAAGCTGCCCTCCTTGAGCACTAGATCCTGCTACTGAACTACCACCAATCTGCACTCCTATATGACCTCCAAGTGCCATACTCTGATTCTCCTCAATAAGGCATGCTTTCTCTACTGCAATATCCATGGTCTTGGGTTTGAAAACCCTCACACCACTGTTGACGCGAGCATCTAAGCCCCTAAAAAAATGGTGCACTAACATGCTCTCATCACCTCCAATCCCAACATACTGTTTGAGCTCGTAAAAACGTCGCTCGTACTGCTCAACAGATAATTGCATCTAACGAAAGGCATGGAACTCGTCGCCTTGACACTGTCGCCAATGCTCAAATAAGAATCGAGCCCTAAACCTCTCTAAGAAGATCTGACATGATGCAGTGTGAATTTCAATGTGGAGCTTCTTCTCCTCTAGTCTCCACCAAGTGGATGTAAATCCTCTCAACTGCATAATGGCATAATGGGCCCTAGTGTTACTACCATATGAATGCAT
Organism: Sequoiadendron giganteum; assembly: GCA_007115665.2. Lineage (NCBI taxonomy): Eukaryota > Viridiplantae > Streptophyta > Pinopsida > Cupressales > Cupressaceae > Sequoiadendron > Sequoiadendron giganteum. Next base: position 407,934,258 of record CM021100.1, on the reverse strand, counting down.
GGAAAAACACCTATCTAGGTCTATCAGCCAGGTCTCAACCTCTAAACCCGAACCAGATCCATCGTATAAAGGAGGGTGCCCCCTAAGAAAATTACTCATGTAAGCCTCAGACTGAGGTGGAGCTTCCCTCACCACAGGGTTAATTTGAACCTTTTCCTACCTAGGTCCAAGGAGTGCCAAAGCCTCCTCTAGCTCTCTACGCCTAGCTTCGATCCTTACTGGATCCTGTTGCTGATCCTTGACTCCAGGTGAATTCTGAGATGCCTTAGGTTCTACCTGATTAGGAGCAACTGATACATGAGGAGGAGAGTCATGGTGACTCCCACCTCGACCACCTATACGGCCATGGCCATGCCCTCTACCACATTCATGTCTGGGCGGCATAATCCTGCACAGACACTTTAAGGTATTAGGCAAGGTACACAACTTAAAAGCATACAAAACTAAAAGCTAATGGCTCCATCATAATCCCAGAGTACCCAATCTTTAAACCTAGGCTCTGATACCATGTGTAACGCCCCACCACGCAATCCTAGAGGAAGTTGCAGACAACTACTTAAATAGGCTAATTTTTTTTTTTTAAAGTATAATTAATTAGCAAGTTCACAACTAAAGCCAACAACTCCTAAGGTTACAGAACAAAGGTTATATAGAACCTCAACAGAAAACATGAATTAAACCATGTCATTCAATTACAAAATTATTTAAGCACATACATTCCAATAAGAAAATTACATCAAGCATAAGAGATAATCATCAATTTCATTAATCCATAATTAGCAATAAGATTACAACTCTCATTCCCTGAATGAGGTAAGTTCAATAAACATAATCACAATTACAACGTTCCACCTCGATAACAACAAAGGGGTAAAACAATACAACATCCAACATAAATGAAATAATGCAAGAACTGAAACTAAAATCCACGAGCTCTCTGAATAGAAGTCTCATCCACATGAACATGAAGATAGAACCCAATGGATTTAGGTGCACGCCACCCAACCAAGAGGAACCCAGAGGCCCACCCCTCGTGCTAGGAGATAGTAACTAGGAATCCCAGCCAAGACCATCTACCACTAGACACAAACTAACATAGAACTGAACCAAACTGAAAACAACAATCACATGTACAACACAAGTACAACTCAATTACCATGCAAGTACAACACTAGTACAACATTAGTACAACTCTACATGGTCACATTGCTTCCAGAATAAAGCAGAACAAGTATGTCCAAAGAACCATACACAATAATAATCAAATACCAACTATGGTCACACAAGGTATGTTAAGGAAACCATACCAACCAAAAACAAGAACCAACTGTTGTCCTAGATAGAGTGTCATCACACAACTCTCCATAGGTTGTCCTCTAGGAATATTCATAGGCTCCGACCCCCCGCTAAGGGTTGTTTTGGTGGCCTCAACCGAATCTCGACCCCCATCCTCACTCATGTGGAACCAAATACCTTTTGTATAGACAAGATAAATGACCTTGCCATTCCAAGCCTTCCCACTCATCCCGATTCTAAACAAGCCCTCGTGTCTATGAGTGAGGTAAAATTATCTTGATTAGTGTGAAGTACCACCTAATATTGTATGTTTTGTTTTAGTTATCACTTAATTAAACCACTCTTGTAGGTTGTCCAGTTTACCTCTTCTATTTGACATCATACTAAACATAACCATCCAAATACCAAGGGTACACAGTGTACATGAACACGAAATCATGACCATCCTTTCTTAGGAGGCAACATAAGTTTCAAACCCTCTCCAAACACTAGAGGGAACAACAATAACAAAGCTTCTCCTGACTGCTCCTGACAAGGAGGCACACATTACAAAGTCTATCCTTACAAGGAGACACGAATCCCATAATCTGCTCCTAAACCAAGAAGGTACAAATGTCCCCATTCATGAAAATTGATTTATAACATATACACAATCCTCATGCACTATCCAAGAGAAATCACAATAGTCGACATCACAAGATGACAACTCCCAACCACTAGGGTTTTCTGGAAGACTTACAAATTAAATAAACTTAACCCAATTCCCCAAAAACATAAACATAGAGGAAACAATCATGAAGGCAAGTTGCAAGGAATTAAACTAATTTTGGATTCACTAAATCCATTTCGTCATTACATTCAGTAATCTATTGCGTTCAGTAACTAATTTGAAATACGTTCTTTTTTTTTTTGACAAGGGAGAAATTAAAAATTCAATATTAAATTCCCTACACGCATTAAATAATAATAAGATATCCAATTATTTCTACAATTCCAAATACATTGAAAATGAATATTGTTCATCATCTCCATATAATCTTTTTTTAAAATAATTAATTTTGTCTTAAAACAAACTACTTTTTCTTTAAATATAATATTAAAAAATAAAATAAAACAATGCTCTAATTAGAATTACCATACTCTCATTTCTTCAATTAAACTTAAATCATTTCCTCAACTATATCATAATTTTAATACATATATAATATGTATATCTCTATTTTAATTAACCCACATTAATATACATAATATTATTATTTTATATAATATACTATTAAATATCAATACATATTATGTTAATTATAATACATATTAATATTTAATAATATAAAAATATAAAATAATAAATATTAAAATATTAATAAATTAATAAACTTTAACTTATTTCTTTTGAAATACAACTATGTTCGTGCCTCGGACCATGCAACATTTTAGGGCAACGGCGACCGAGGGAACTTCGGGCCAAGTGCCACATTTTTAGGTTAGGGCTAGTGGACTTAGGGCAGTGGGCGGTAGGCTTGGCGGATGCCGGTCGTGGATTATCCAGGCGGCAACGTTGTCTGAACAGTGCGGGCGGAGGCCAACCAAGTGGTGACCAGCGGCTGTGCACCGCCGACCCCCACAAGGGTGGCTCAGCTGTGCTTGGCACAGCGTTCTGCCACTGTGGTGGCGATTGTGCCAAGCCACTACAGGGGTGATGGCGGGGCCAGCTGGAGCGGCTCCCCACAGTGCCTCCCGTGGGGGCGGCTATGGGTCGAGCCCCAACCCCTCCCAAAAGTTTTAACTTTTACTTTTTAATTTTTTTTGTTTAAATTTTATTTCATTTTACACAGACCTACGGAATTTTCAAAATCCATGCTTCTTTTCAAGGGGTTTATTTTTAAATTTTAACACAGCAGCACACGTCCAATTAGAATAAAAATTACATAAATATATATAAAAATCTATATGTATATAAATACATATACATACCTATATGATTACATTTAATTTACCCCAATTAAGATTTGCAACACAAATTGAACAAATAATTTTCAAAACAATTATTTGCAGCCAAGAACACAAAATTTTATTGAAGAAAATACTTTTCCAATGAAGAGATTTTTGCAATGAACTCAGATTCAAATTGGGTTTTCTAATTGCAATCCACAAGCAAAATTTAAATGATTTCCATAGCATATTCAAACTATATAATTTTCAAAATGAAGCTATTAATTGAATGAACGTGGTATTGCAAGAATTTGGAGAAGATGCAGATAATGCCCAACTTCTTCCTTGATTCCCTCTTCAGTTCAACAAATTTCACCACTCCAATCCAAAACCCACAAAAATGAATATTCTTCCTTCTCCTATTTTCAAACTTTTTTCCAAAATTCAACATAAGGATGAAACCCTAAAAATTCAACAACCACCCTAATAAATTCTTCAAAATAGAAAATGCAAAAATATCTAATTTCTTTAATTTTCAATTCAAACTTTCAATTTTGACTGTAAATCATTTTCATGATTTTCAATTCCAAATTTCATAAATTGACTCTTAAATTCATCTTTTTTAATTTTGAATTTCAACCAATATGCATAACTTTCCAAAATGAGTAGTTTAACTTATTTCAAACTTATAAATTTAATTAATTAATAAAATAGATTTAATCAACGATTAAATTATTTATTAATTAAATTAAATTAATCATAAAATAAATTACATTTCAACATAATTTCTAGAACAAGTTGAACCACAACTTAAGTACATTAAACCATTTAAATCACCCAATTAAACTTGCAATGAAATAACGAAGAGAGGGCACAATATTCAAAGCAACATAACCTGACAAACAACTGACGACATACAAGGACTAGGGTGACGACTTGGCATGGAAACCTAGTTACTATCTCCCAATTGAATACCATTGGGTATTAAACATGCTCCAACCTATGAAACCAGTTGGAGTCGATGTCTTGTACCTATCAACCTACAAATCAAGTAAAAACAACATATAATATGAACAACATAAAATACACACCGTGAAGAGGAAATCACAGGATTGTAGGGCACTCGCAAGAGAGTGATGTGATACCATCCTCTTCACCAATATAGGAGTAAAAACTAATGCATCTAACATAGCAGCATAATCAAAAGCATGAAACATCATAAAATAAATATCCACATATGCTAACTCCAAACATGCCATACCAATCACATCAAAATATAGTATCATCACATCAAGATACATCACGATAAAATAGTGATCCACTGTAATCAATTACATAGTCCAAGTACAACATAAAATTAAAGCATAGAAAAGAAACAACATAATTTGCACAAAAGATCAAAATGGAGGGGTATTACAGATGACAAATTTTTAATGCAACTTTGCAACTTTTACAACTGTGCACTCCAAATGATCTTTAAGACTTCAACCTAAATATGCAAGAAGAGAAAAACTTATTGTTCGTTAGTGAAGGAAATGGTAAATGAACAACTTATTCAAACCCCTTGAAATAGATAGAGATAATGAAGGAAATTGTGAATGAACAACATGAAATGCTACAAATCACAAAACCCTTATAAATTTTGAAAACTTGTGTGAAATGGCTACAATAGATATGGATCTTCAATCAAATGAAACTTGGTAGATATGGACTTGAATGGCTTGCTTGCTTGAAACAAAACCGTACATCACAAATTCTATCACAAAAACACACATGATGCAAGAATCTCTTTGATTTGATGCTTGAATCTTGATGATGGATCCAAATTATTCATAGAAATGCTCTTGAATGCTCTTGTGAACTTAATTTGATATTATGAATTCTTTCACAAAATACTTGGATTAGAATGAATAATGAACTTTGTATTTATACATATATATGCTTAATATCCCAAGATTATGCCACAACAAGAATACATATGAATTAATTAAATGAAGGATGCTAAATCCTACAATAATTTGAAATTAAATCTCAAAAATAGCTCATGGAGGACTAAGATGCCCTAGGTGGCATCTTATTCCCAGGTCATGAAACTTGGGGCATAGAAACCAAAAACTGGCCCAATTAAGATGCCTGAAAATCAGGGTCCCAAGACCTTTGGGGGACAAATATGCCCTAGGTGGCATTTTATTCTTGACCCAAAAATTAGGGACACACAAATGAAATCACATAATTATCATTTATACATTGGAGAATGTCGATATTAGCTAGAAAGAGATGTAATCCATAAGGCTTGTGGATGCAAAATAGGACCAATTATTCAATAAATAGGGATAAATAGAGCAAGGTGGGCCTAAAAAAGTTTAAAAATGCAATGGTATAGATGTTACTACACTATAGTCAATGTGTAGGTACTATATCCTCCTCTATGAGCTGAGAAAAAATCATGAGATAAAATGTGGAATGAAATGTTAAAACTATTACTGAATGTAATGCAAGAAAAGAAATATTTTTGGTTGATATATGATTTCTCTACAAATAGGGATGCTCTTGCATTAGACACCCAAGGTTGGAAGAAAAGTGAATCCCTAACTTTCCAAATCTAAGAGGAAAACCAAGAAGGTCCACCTTAGTTTGAGAAATCCATGATGAATCATCCACTAGTTCGCCTTTCCACTTCACAAGATATTCTTTAGATTTCTTGTTCCTAGTGCTTCTTATGGTTCTGGTATCCAAACTATACTCAATCTCCTCTGGTTTTTTTGGTAAATGCTCCTTGAAATCAACTTCATCACTACTGCCACTTGACTATCCTTCATGAAATTCATATATGTTTGCAATATTGAAAATAGATAATATTCCTAATGTCTCTGAGAAATCCACTTCATATTCATTTCCAAAATCAAACTTCCTTAATATTGCATGGTCCAAACTTCCAAATCTTCAACTTATTTTATGTACCAACTAGAAATCTCTCATTCCTAAAATATACAATTACTTCATCTCCAACAAAAAATTCTTTATGTTTATGGTGCTCATATAACTTCTCCTTATACTTAATATTCAAATCTTCCAAATTATTTCATACCTAATTGTGTAATGTCTCCATGAAATTTACAAACTCTTCTACCTTTGCACTCCTTTTATCCTGCCTTCTATTGTCTCTTAATTTTGCAACTCCTTTAGGATGTGTTCTATTAATGATCTCAAAACGGTGTCTTCCTTGTACTTTGGTTTGCTGAATTATTGTATCCAAATTCTTCTTGTGGTAAATATATATTCCAACTTATTTCCTTATCCCCAACCAAACATCTCAATAGCTTACTCAAACTTATGTTTAGTACTTCCATTTTCCCATCTCCTTTTGGGTGATATGTTGAACTCAACTTCAAATCGATCTTCATCTTCTTCCATAAAGCCCTCCAAAAGTGTCCAATGAATTTGGTCTCTCTCACTGAAATAATAATCCTAGGTAATCCATGAAATCTCACAATCTCCTTGAAAAATAAGTCATACAAGGAATGAAATCTACCATTTTAGAAAATAATTCCAATACTACCATTATAGAATCATAACATTTTTGTGTTCTTGGAAATCGCAATATGAAATACATGTTGATATCTTCCCAAGGTCTCTCTGATACTATCAAAGGTTTATACAATGCAATATTCTAACTACTCCCTTTTGCAACTTGATAAATACTACAAATTTGGACATATTTATTGTAGAAGTTGTGAAATCCAACTTCACATACCCCGAAGATCACCTAGATGAAAATAACCTGTCACAAAAGAAGACATTGGAGACAAAAAGACAAGGGTGCTCTGAAAGCTGAAAATGTATTAATTAGAGAGTGTAAAATACAATGAGATCAACCCTTAAGAAAGAAGATCATGCAAAAACTAAAAGTGACCTTAATAGGTAAACATTTAATAATTAATATAATTATTAAATGTCACATTATGCAAACTAAAGTGAAATCTTAAGAGAGGAATAAGGGTAACTTAATTACCATAATTAAGTTAGAACCTTTACTCTAACACCCCCCCTTAAGATGAGCATGAGTGCAGCTACAAACATGTGCAAAAAAGAAAAGGTAACTACAATGCATGAAAGGAAGGATGGGTCCTGTTAGCTAGGCCTGATCAGGTACCCATTTACAAAAGCAATGCAAACTAAATGAAACAGGGTAAAGGATAAAACCTAGTGGGAAAAAAAATCCTCCCCAAAATAGAATGCAAAGAAAGGAATATGATGTCAAATCCAAACTGATGTGGATAATCCTGAAATGCAACCTCTGAATGCACTGATAATTGTGGGCGTACAGTGATAACCTGATTGTTAAGGTAGAAGAGGTGAATGTCCTCAAAATAATCCTCCAAATCTGTAATATAGGACTCCATAAACAAAAAAGATATGTCTGCAACATAAGAGTCCAAAGTAGCTATGTCTGGAAGGTGTATGATGCTTTGTTTCACTGAATTAAGAACAACAAAAGATGCTCATGAAGTCTCAGTCTGAAGAGTAGGAACTATGAGACAAGCCTCTGATCCATCAGAACATGTAAGGGTGTCTAATACTTAAGCTCCTCTAAAGTATCATGATCGAAAGGTGTATTCTCTCTCCAAGCAATGGGTAAGAGACAATTTGAAGTAGGATCCTTTGGGAATGGAGATAGATTGGGGTCTCCATAGATCTCCCAAAGATGTGTCCAAAGTGGGTGAGGAAAATCAATGTCCGATATAGCCAACATAGTGTCATGATCAACACTAGACAATATAAGTCCTACTATGTGATTTCTAATGATATCCTATGCTAATTTTCCTCTAAAGTGGTTGGTTTAGGTATGAGATCATACAAATAAGCAAAAGATTAAGCCACCTATAATTTGTAAGTATACTCTTTGCCCATGACTCATAATTACCCCATTACAAAATAACAACTAAAGGGTGAGTAGAAAAACCCATGATAACTCTTCAAATGAAAAAAACTAATAAATCTGACCTTACTACATTTAGATCAAATTAATATAACCCATTCCACACACAAAAACCCATGTAGGTGCCAAAACGTCCAAGTAATTGAGAAAAGTGTAAAAACACACTAAGCTTAATAAAATTTACTTAGTAAATTTTTTGATGAAATGGATTGCATATCTAGAAAGACAATTTAAACACCTCTCCAATGCCTATTTGTTTACACTAAACCGAGTTTGGACACAAAAGATACACCCCTAGAAGTGAAAAAAACAATTTCTAACTTTGACTAGAAAAATAACTACAAAATGGAAAAATCAGAAATAATAACTAGCACCATTGGAACGACACCAGAATCAGCTTTCTGGTGATATCTTGTTTTCGTAAAACAGAGATTGTATGCAAAAAATACGCTCAATTTTGTGCAAGTAGCTCCAAAAAGGTTTGAGGGTTAAGCCTAGCGGTTAGGCTAACTACTAGCATTAACCCCTAGTGGTTAACTGAAGATGGTGCCCATTAACTCTATGATTTTTATTTTTTTCACAAATTGTGTGTTGTATCAGGTTGTACAACCCAGAAATGAAAAAAATTGCCTCCCGGAGTCACTGTGTCCGATTTTGATGATTTGACAATTGATTTAGGGATTTTTGGGTGCTCTGAATGCGATGGTGAGGTCTGTTTGGACTTAAAAAGCTCCAAAATTGCAGGTACACTTTGAATCAAGAACCCTCAAAAAACTTCAAACACTCGTAGATTTGACGCTGTGAAGCCAAATTTGACGAAACAAAGGTTAGTATTGACTGAATCAAACATTCCAAACGCAATGGTGAGGTCCAAATTGACTCAAAATTCACCAAATAGAAGAGGTATTCCCTAGATCAAAAAAACAAACCCCAAACCCTTGAAGCTCCAAAAATTCCTTCAAAACACGATTAAGAAGCAGCAGGTCTGGAGCTCTCATACCATGTAGAAGTTGTGAAATTCAATTTCACAGAGCCCGAAGATCACTTGCACGCAAATAACCTGTCACAAAAGAAGACATTGGAGACAAAAAGGCAAGGGTACTCTAAAAGCTGAAAATGTATTAATCAGAGAGTGTAAAGTACAATGAGATCAAACCTTAAGAAAGGAGATCATGCAAAACCTATAAGTTACCCTAATGGGTAAACATTTAATAATTAATATAATTATTAAATGTCACATTATGCAAACTAAAGTGAAATCTTAAGAGAGGAATAAAGGTAACTTAATTAACATACTTAAGTTTAAACCTTTACTCTAACACTTACTAACATCCTTATATATCTATAGCGAAAAAAAATGTTCACTCACTAAAGCTATTGTCTTATCACTTCACAATGTCTTGCTATCCCTCCATTATTCTTTTCCTTGATCAAATTCTCTCTCATTCAACTCCTCAGAATACACAAGTGATTTCCTTTGAAGAATATACCTTCCTGAATGAAGTAATCCAACCATTGGCTTTGGTCTGACACTACTGGTTCCTCACATAATTTCCATGCATTAGAAAAATTTGCATCATCTTGATACATGTGCTTCAATTCCTCAAATCTCAATACTTCAACTCTCATCTCTTTCAATAGATTTATTCTTCTGGGTATGTGTAGGATCATCATGGAAAAAATAGGCGCTTAAGTGGCAATAAAATTCAAAAAATCAGAGTTAAGCAACTTTATGTAAAAATTTGAATAAGTTTTCTATATTATTTCAAAAATATGTAAGAATAGAATCTATAGAAAATTGAATTTAGTTTCTAAACTACTAGGTTTTTTCAAAAAAAAAAAAAATCTATTTGGTAAAAATTTGAAATTTCAATGTAGTAGTACTTAAATTTCAAGGAAAAAAGAAGAAGTAGGTGTATGTCTGACCACCCTAGAACCACAAAAAAAATGATTATATTTTTTTATAAGATTTTAGATATAAGTAGGGGATTCATGTCTCAATGTGATGCATAACTTTTTGTAATTTGTTTCCAAGTAAATAATTAATTATGATTTTTTTATTAATTTTTTAAAAAAGTATATAAACTCGTATGTCTAAACACCTTAACTTGGTCAAAACTTCATGAAATTATTTTTTTTTTAATCCTATAGTATGAAAAGCCTAGAATATGACACATGTTTTGGATTCAAAAAATGTGATACCGTTTGAAGGTTATAGATTTTTTTCAATCAACCTATCAATCAAGACTTTAGTCACAATTCAAATAGAAATGAATATAATAATTTATTAAATTCAAATTAAAAAATAATTTATATTGGTGGAAATTTAAAAATCTCCATTAATAACACTTTTTGTTTCATCAATTTTGGGTAAAAAATAAGGTTATCAGCCACATGGGTCATCATATCACTTAGATTTCACCAGGTTTTGGCCCATCACGATCCTACACATACCCTTCTACTTAATGCATCAACAACTTTGTTTGACTTGCTGATCCTATGCTTCAACACAAATGTATAATTCTACAAGATCTCAACTCATCTCATGTCTCTGACTCAACTTTCCTTGACTATTCAAATACTACAAAGCTTGATGATATATATACAACAAAAATTCTTTATGAAAAAAATAATGTCTCCGCTTCTTCAAGGATTGAATTATTGCATGAAATTCCTAATCATAAACTGGGTATCTTCTTTTGGAGTGGAAAAGACACTAAGAGGGGAGGGGGGGGGAGGGTGAATCAGTGATTTTAATTGTTTTCACAATTTTAATAAAACTACGATAAACCAAATGTATGTTCTCATTTATCAAAGATAAACTCATTCATGTATTGAATGCACTCTCATAAATTGAATTGAGAATTGTAATAGGGAAACAGAGCATAATAAAGCATTCATGCAGTGAATTAGGTTAGCCACAAATAATCAAATAAACACAAGATATATCGAGTGGAAAACCCTCCTGAGGTAGAAAAACCACTCCTTAACTTGTTGCCTTTTTGAGGCTTTCATTTCAATAATCATTTTTTACAATGCCTCATAGGTTGATTTTTGAGCATCAATTCAAGGAGCACCAACCCCTCTTTTAGAAACACCAATTTCAAGGAGCACCAACCCCTTTTCCATTTTTTAGTAAATCACACAATGATATAGAGGATCTCTTTGTTTCTCTAATTTAAGTCTTGTGCCTCTTGACAGACAATGTATACAATTCTCAAGGTTCAAGTATGACCCTTTTGAATTTTACCCATTGTCAAGCCTTAAGACAACGTGAGGAAATAGCTCATAAAGTTTGATTTCTCAATCTCAATACAACTTCTCATTAATACATTCACAGTGATATGTTCTCACTCTATTTTTCACACACGGCCACATACATTTTCCATGGTTCTTTTTAAAATAGTTAAGTCTTTGTTTTTCAGTTTTTTCTCAGCTAGCTAATAATAATCCCTATTTTTCACTTTTATGATTTTTTTTAGACTATTGAAACACTAATCTATTTTTTTTCTTCTTTTTACATATTTCAAATATTCATTCATTTTTCAGTTACAATATTATCTTGTATTTCCAAAATAAGAACAAAGGTGATCATCAGGTTACCAACTTCTAGTTGAGCAACATAGATAGATATTTTAGAGTTTTTGCAAGAAAGATCTGGAAGTAGAAATTTTTCTAACAAGAATAACCCAAAAACATGTAAAATAGGAATGAGACTAAGCTTCTTTCTTCACAAGTGGCCTAGACTAGAAGTGCTTATCCAAACAGTAAAACACATCTAATAAATTCATGAATAATACCCTTTAGTCTAGCTGCAACAATAGTGTAACCAAAACCCCAAAGAACTGTAACTGAAACTCTGAAATGATGCATTCCAAACAGTTATGAAAGAATCCAGGTAAGTGACTGAATAGATTCAAAGACATCATGATTACCCACAAACTCAAAATCATGATTCATTAAAATGATATGGTAACCCTTTAAAAATGCAGTCAAGATTATGTGTAATCCTTTTTGGATCTGACCATGAAAAGAATAAACTAAATTTCCATTTTCCATTTAGCAAAACATAGTTATCTCTCTTTAACCTCGACATAAAAGGTAATGGTTCTAAAAACTAGCTAAAAGAAAGAATATCTGAGAAGAAGGGAGAGATTGGCATGCATATTATTACTAGACTAGTAGTGAGAGAAACGACCAAGAATCCTTCCAATCTTGAGCCTTCACCCAACGATAGGAAGCTGACACAACCATCTACCATTGTAATGGTCTTCAAACATTCCCCATATGTTGTCCAAGGTCAGAAAGCCAGCAAAAAACATAGTGAAATGGTTTTGAGAAGATCTCCATGGTGGTGGCCAGAATAGGGTTTGAGACCCTCAAACAATCAAACATAAATTTTTCCCTAAGCTTTCCAAATGAAATCCTTTACATAAAAATGATTGACTTTGAAGTCCAAAAGAACTAACTTAACAATTCAAAAACTCATTATTCCTTTTGAAGTTTTCCGCCTATTCAAAGACAATCATGCCGACCAAAAATCTTTCTCATTATCAACTATTTACCAAGTGATAAAGCATGTGAAATATCGACTTAATAATGCCTTGCATTATTTCACCTAAAATGTTGAGGTCTTTAGACTTAATGTCCCCAAGTAACAAGACCAAGTCACTTCCAATGTGACACTTTAAAATAATCAAAAGCATTATACCTTTTGTTGGCCTTAAGGCCTATAATAATTATCAACCATTAGACCCAATTCTAATGCAAATAAAAGATAAATTTGAATACTTTTACCCAAGGTCGATTGCCACCTTATAATTCCACTGAAAATCAATGTATCCAAATATTTTTGAATTGAAATAGAGGTTGATTTCATGATATGTTCACTATGCCATTCACCCAAGACAAATATCAAAAACCATATGCCCAAACCATTATTAGCTGGATAAGGAAGCCCGATAGGGATTTCTTAAAACTGAAATCCAACTGCATCTTATAAACCCAAGCATCAAGAACCACAGAGAATTACTTAAATGAGGATAGAGTAATATGACTTTGAAGAGGATCAAAAACATTATCAATTTCATGATGCTAGAAAATGATCAAGCCAAAACATATAAACCTATAGAACACTAAACATGCCAATAGCATATAATCAAGTGAATCAATGTAGCATAAATTGTCAAAAATAGAAACATGTCACCTGATCAATGGAACAGAACCCTTTAACCAAAATTCCTTAATTGAGATCTGCACATGGAGTCAAGGGATCAGTGCCACTAAAATTTATATCATAAACGAAGTAAATATGCCAATTAGAATCGAACTAGTTTCATCTAAGTAAACAATCATGAAGATGCCAAACTGTAACACATATTTTCATCAAGAAAAAACTAACAAAAGAGAGATTCAACATTATTTTCTTCAATAATTGAAAAATTATATGGGCTCCATATGTCCACTTAAAGTATTTATCATCTCCTCATGTTGTCTCTTTCATAGGGTTAAAAATGATACTAAAACTTCTGATAAAATTTTGATAAAAGATAGATAATAAATGCAATGATCTCACCTCTCTAATATTTATTGATGTAGGCCAATCAACAATTTATTTTACTTTCTTAGGTTCCATCTTCAATCCTTCAATAGAGATAAGAAATTTAAGATATACTAGCTCTGTCTTCATAAAACTACACTTCTTAACATTAATCAACTTATCTTCTCTCATAATTTGTAATACTTATTGAATGTGCCACAAATGTTCTTCTCTAGTCTTACTAAAAATTAGAATATCATCCAAGTAAGCAATGAAAAAATAACCCAATAATTTCCTGAATACCTCATTCATCAATCTCATGAAAGTGCTTAGTGAATTTTTCAATCCAAAAGGCATCACTAACAACTCATACAATCCCTCATTATTCTTAAAAGAATTCCTCCATTCATCTCCTTCTTTGATTCTTCTATGATGATATCCACTCTTTAGGCCAATCTTTGTAAAATAATTTGCTCCACTCAAATAGTCCATAATGTCATCCATCCTTGAAAATGGGAATCTATATTTGATAGTGATCCTATTTTAGCTTTATGTCTTTAAAATACTACACTTCTTAATATTAATCAACAACTTCTCTTCTCTCATCCTTTGCAATACTTGTTAAATGTGCCATAAATTTTCTTCTCTAGTCTTACTGAAAATTAGAATATCATCCAAGTAAACAATGAAAAAAATACCAAGGAATTTAAAGTGCTTGGTGCATTTTTCAATCCAAAAGGCATCACTAACCACTCATACAATCCCTCATTAGTCTTAAACACATTCTTCCATTCATATCCTTCTCTGATTCTTCTTTGATGATGTCCACTCTTTAGGGACCAGTCTTTGTAAAATAATTTGATCCACTCAAATAGTCCATAATGTCATCCATACTTGAAAATGGGAATCTATATTTGATAGTGATCCTATTTATTTCTCTTGAATCAATACACATTTTCCATTCTCCATCTTTCTTAGGTGCAAGTATAGCAGGTACCATACATGGGGTCAAACTATCTCTGATCAATCCTCTCCTTAAAAGATCTTGTACTTGCTAGTTTAATTCCACATTCTCTATCAGTGTCATTTTTTGAGAAATTAGATGAAATAATTCCATATGCTAGCAAATTTTTCATAAATGTCTACCAAATAATTCTATCAAATAGTTCACTTCTTTACTTCTATGGCTAAAATCCTAAAAAACCTTTTTTTGAACAAGCTATGCATGCTTGCAAAAAATCTATCAAAGCATAATAGTAAGCAATAACATAAACAAGGTAGTGAATTGCTTGATAAAATACCCGAAAGAAATGTGGTCATGTGTTGATGGAATGCCATAAAAATCCATATTGCTTCATTTTTGCTATATGGATTGTCATGGAATTCCATCACCATGCAACCACATTTCATTGAGGCATTTTATGAAAATTTTCACTGGCTTGTCTATGCTACCACATTTTTCATACAAGTCTACCAAATCATTTAATAAAACAATTGAGTGCCTTTCTGCTATGGCTAACAGCCTAAAACAGTTGAATTTCAACAAGCTATGTATGCTTGCAAAAAATATATGAAAGCATAATACACATAAAACAATGGTTTTCAGAAGGATACTATCAAGAATCATATAGAGAGGTTTGTTATATGATAGTCCTGAAATCTTAGGAAAAATGAAATGGGGATGAGAATTCATAAGACAGAGACACATGATAGTAAAAAATGCATGAATATCCATCAAAGAATTATATAGAATCAAATTTTATCAAAGGTTACATTAAAAAGTTCCTAGGTAAATTGTTGGAGTAAGTAGTAGGGGCATTATTACATAAGTTATTCACTTGCTAAGCGAGCTAAGCTAAGGAGTAGGGCCAGTTTCTGATGAGTTAAAAACCCTTAAGACACAACTAAAGGGAGTGTCTTTCCACCAGTTATAGTAAGTCACCAACCAAATATAACAAAAATTAAACCTATTATAAAATTTGGAAAATGAACCTCCAATAAGGTTGAAGAAAAAACTTGCAAGCAATGAAATAATACAAAAAAAATTCAAACAAATTCAATGGGCTTGAAAAAAATGTAATTGATATGAAGCCTTTGATTCTGACCATATAAATTTGATGTAGAATATTAGTATTTTGAAATTGGTTTAGATCCTTGTAGAAGCATGAAGATCTTATCAACAAAAACCAATCATGTCTTTATTCCAAAAACCTATCCACTGAATACATTGTAGTCACAACATCAAAATTTATTAGCCATCAAGAATAAAATGTGAATGATGAATGTGGAATGAGTACTTATTCAATTCCTTTTACTTTGTCATGAAATAACTCTATCAAAATTTTGCAACAACTATCAATGCCTTTTGCACCAACAACATGTGAACAAGTAATTAGTGAAAACCAAGGAATTTGACATGAATATCAACAACCACTTTGGTTGTAGATCACTAGATGAGTGAATAATCTCTTTCAAACCAATCCATGACAACACAATGAAGAAACTCACTCTACATGTAGTTGGTGTAAAACACCTTTTATGTTAGCAACTCCATTTACATCTGACATCAATGACAAACAACATCAGCGTAGCCATTTAAAAAAAATTGAAGTATACATAAGGAATGTCATTTACTTGAAGTATACAAGTAGAACACAACATTTTAACTCATACACTTTTTAGTCAAAATAACTAAAAACACTTTCGTAACACTTTTCAAGCAAGAAGATACACATTTAAGACTTCTATATCAACATGCTAACAATTGAGATCTATAAACACCAATTGTAAACCTCAATTATTCCTAAGATCTACAAGATAGTGCATGCATGGAATGAAACTATAAGAGAGGGGGACCAGCCACTGCAAGGCCCTAGGTCATGAAAGGTTGAGAGAAATATGGATTCCCTAACTTACCTTAGTTTAAAGGAATGTTAGGATAGGAGGGATGAGAATGATGAGGATTGTGGTGTCCTTCAATCACTCTTTAAACCCAAATGACAAAAGAAGACTAGGTGAGTTAGTCCTGATGGTCAACTCTATGTCTCAGATAACTCTTTGTCAGAGGATGTAACCCTAGTTTTTGGATGACAACATAGTGCATTGGTGTCTCTCAGGTGCACCTATACGGCTAGAGAACTAGGCAGACAAGGTCTGACCTTTAAGAAACATACTAACATCCTACTTAAGAGTTCCCAAAGGTGAAAAATAACACAATGAAATATGAAACATAAATATGAAAGTGATAAAACAAATATATTACTGCAAGAATGATGAAGATGATCTCGAAAAATAACTTGTTCGCTAGCTCACTCCAAGATATCTCCACCTACACACATAAAAGAGGGAAAATTTTGGGGGATTTTTTAGGGATCTACCTCAGTTAGACCCCTGTTATGGTGTTTCCACCTCCACAAATAGCCATGTTTTCAATGATATATAAATAAAGTGATAAAGAAGGGAATACAAGCAAAGTACACAAAGACACTACAAAATAGTAATGTGCTTACTCAACCACATAATAGATAAGATGAGTGAGAAGCTTACCACCTTCATACAAAGCGCTTAGGACTAGTGGAGGAGAAAGATGAGTGAAACTCAAGACTTTGTTGTAATGGATTTGTCCTATGCTTCCTCTATGAAAGTGATGGGGTGATAGATTATTGTCATGGAGTGTGAAATGTTTCCTCAAATCTTGTGGATGACTGAATCGATGGTCAATAGATTGTATAAGCCTTTGAAGAGATGAAAATGGATGAATGGAAGGAGAATATAAAGAAAAGAGGTTAGAAAATGACCGTATTTGAGTCATCCAACCGAAGGGAGGCATCACACTTTGACTTCCAATAGGAAGTGTAATGTCTTTGTAGAATCTTGTGGTAGGAATCTGCCAAGGATGTAAGCACGTCACATAGATGTCTACATATTTTGTAGGTATCTCCAACATAAATTCCTCCACTAACACTCAAAATAGGCACCAAGTATGATGGGAACAATGGCCTTATGTAGAATTAAACCTCTGCCTTTGGTTTTGTAAAGTGGATAGTGGTAAAAGGGGAATTTGTGTTAGGGATGAAAATTTTCTCCTATACATTTGACCCCCAATTTAGTGAGCATGAATACTGGTGAGTGCTTCAGTAAAGTAGATCGAATAAGTAATAGGGTTATAAATGTATACCTATACCGACGAGGAAGAAGATCACAGTCTGATGAACATAAAAGTGCAAGATGAGAAAAGGACTTCATTGTTCCATGAAAATATGAAGCTGAAGAAATAAAGCACCTTACGGACCTAAAAATCTAAAAGACAGGTATCCTTCAAGAAATATCACATGAAGGAAACTAGGAAGAGTTCCTTATAGACCTAAAAACTTGTAAGGAAAGGTATCCACCAAGAACTCTCACATGAGAGAGATCAGGAAAGAGGTACTTCACAAAGTTTGAAAGGGTGACATGTTTACCAACAAATAGAACATGTCAAGAAGTGGTCACATAGGCAAGTAAACAAATAGTCACATACAACATCACTAAGTTTGAGTCTTTCAAAGGGGTCCCTTCGGAACACTTCGAAAGGAAGAGGGGCCCACTCAAGGGATGTGTTGTTTGAAAGTTAAGTCTAGTCAATTTTCACCCAAGCTATATGTAGAGATGTGAAACCTATCTAGTACGGTTTCCTCCAAGCTAGATGCAAGGATAGGAAATGGGTCTAGACAGGCTTACTCTAAGATAGATTCCATAGGACTTTTAAAGGAGTCCCTCGAGAACCAGACGTGGAAAGAGGGGATCCACTCAAGTGACACACTATTGAAAATTTGGTTTCCTCTTTCTTAAATTGAGCCATCATCAAGGAGTCCTTTCGAAAGATTTTTACTTCATCAAGGAATTCAAAAGGAATGATATGCCCCCACATGAGGTGAAGATCAAAGGTGTCCAAGATTTTTCTTTACGAACCTGTGATGAAAGAAACTTGTTTCATTAGGGATTCAAGTCGAGAATGCAATTATAATAAGGAAATGTGTGAAGAGTCTTGATAAAAGATTCATTGGCAATGAATGAATTTTCTAAAGACCAAGTGATGTAGGAGTGGCATTGTCACACATGAGAGGGACAGCTAAAGCAAAGAAGAGAGAAAGATAAAGGGAAAGTAAAAGAAAAGAGAATACAAACAAAGGGCATAGGGGGATTTTGTTTCATGGGGTTAGATCTACCTTTTTTTTATAAAAATAGTAGGTAACCATGGTGCAAGGTGAAAGATCATCAATCCCAAACCAGATTAGGAAGAATTGACAAAAGACAAAGTGAAAAAAAAAATTGGGTCAACATGGAACGAAGCCTAAATTCCCCCAATGCTTTGCATCATCCCTAATTTACCAAAAGTCAATCACAAACATGGAAGAATGATTATACTAATAGAAGAAGGTTTACGACACAAACACCATGCCTATATCCAAGCACTAATAGGGGTGACGAGGGTCATCTAGGAAGATATAAAACAATTATGGGGAAAGAACATAACAACACACACACATCTAATCTATAAATCAAGAAGAGGGTATTGGATATTCCTAATATGTTATTTTCACTAATGTCAACACTATTTCCATTAATTTATTTAAGGCTATATATGTCAAAGATATTGAGAAAATTGTAATAAAATAAGTTTGAGGTTTTTGGTGATGTAATGAAGTTTAGTATGTTGGCTAGTTCACTATATTGATGATAAGAAGTTTCAAATTAAAGGTTTTGTTGAAAAGTATATCTAGTTTATCTACATGAAGTTCTAGAGGTTCGTATGAATATTTGATTAAGTTATGAGTATCCATTTTCTCACAGTTGTTATGTTAATTTTGTTGGTGTTCCTAAAAGAATATGATGCCATTCTAGTAATTTGAGTTGTTCCTGATTCTTCTATGGTGATTCATGATTCTTGTGGATGTTTCTAGATTGTGCTCTATTTGTATTGTCGATCTGCATTAATTATTGTGCTCACAATTGGTGATTTTCTTTTGTGAGTTCATATTTTTCATGATCATGGCTGATAGGGTCTTTGTAGCATGTTGTGGATCTTCAAGGCATAATTTTATAAGATTTTTCATGTTCAATACATGTTTTTTTGGGTGCTTACTATGTTTTTCCCAACATTGTTTTCTTTGCATTGATAAATTTTTTATTGATTTGGGCCGATAGTTTGTAGAAATTTTATATTCTATTGAGCTGACATGTAGTTGATGTTATCCTTAGTTGTGGATATATATGATCGATTATTTATACCATTTTAGGGTATGGTGGGAGATGTATGTTGGTAGTTGTGTTTGAATAATGTTCTAATCTTTCGAAGGTAGAAGTAAAGTGTGAAGAAGAGTGAGCATAAAAAAGCGTTTATGTGCTTAACTGAAACTGTAATCAAGCATTAGAAGATAGTATTTTCTTAGTTCAAAATCTTGGAGATGTAGTTTGAATGTGATTGTAAGATAGCGAGTCTTCATTTGAATAGTGAGCCTTTTATATTTGAATAGTGAGCTCTAGGCAGTGTGCCTGAATGCATGTGCATTCCCCATTTAGAATACTTTTAATGGAGTATAATCTTGTGGACTAACCTCCACCGTGGTTTTTCCCCTAATAGGATATCCACATAAAAAAAATTGGTTCCCACCGTGGGGCCCTTGCCCCATTTTTAATATTTTATTGTAGGTTTTCTAGTAGGTTACAATCTGGACTCGCGGTTTAGCACATACGAGACCCATTTTAGCACATCGATTCAAACGCTTAGCACATGAGAGGCCTATTTTAGTGCATTGTTTCTTTGTTTGAGTGCATCTTTGTGTTCTTTTAGAACATAGCCACTCTATTATAGCGCGTCCCTATGATTTATTTTAGTGCATATATGATCTGTTTTAGCGCATCTATGTGTTCTTTTAGTGCATCCAGGGTACTCTAAATTTTTAATCTTGATTCTAATGTGTTCACAGATAGAGATTAATACTCTTCACATAAGGTTAAAATGAAGCAATCCTAGGGTAGACATTCAGATTAAAATAAGCCAATCCTAGGGTAGTCACCAAAAAATTGAAATATCTTTCATAAAATGAATCCCATATCTTTTGTGAAGCAACATCTTCACTTAGCTTAGCAAATTTTTCATTTGGGATTAAAATTGAACAATATTGTTTGATGTGATTGTCAGGTGATAGGCCTATGCTCTCCCCTTAACTAGGTGATCAAAATGCCAAACTCATCTTTTTATTTCATGTATTTTATGCTTTATTAAAACCTTTAGTAGGCCTACTCTTGTGGGAAAAAGTACTCACCCAAGAGTAACAACCTAAGTGGGAACCCATAAAGCCAAGGATTCCAACCCACTATAATCAAAAGACTTTTTTTGATTAAAATCCACTCGATAGTAGTGTGCAAGATAACCATCCCCAAAGCCTTTGTTCTGAAGATTGGGAGGTATCCTGAGGGAGTATATCATTTGCCACACTCCACGAAAACCCTTACTACAAATCTTAGTGTAGAAGCTAACTAAGTTAATACCCAAAAATTATAATACTTATACTGCAAGGGTGAGGAAGAATCTACCCCCAAGAAACTCACCATATAATTTCCAAGGACCATTTGCTCAAGGGATCAAGAAATCTAACTTTGAGTACATAGTTGGAAAAGACAAAAACATGGGCGCCCTCTAGGGGTGACACAACTGTGTGAGTTGACACAATTCTAAGATGTGGGCTATGATGATTATGATGGTCTTTTTGACAAATAAGAGTGAGTTTGCTTGAAGTGTTTGTTTTGGTCAAATACCTGTGGAAATTTTAGAAAATATAAACTTATTATTTATGTTTTAGGACTTTTAAAAAAAATTGTATTTCTACTACATTCCATGTTTTTCAAACATTATTTCAGATAAGATCATCCAATTCAGTAAACTATCAAAACATGTCTATTTCAATGCATTGACCTGATCTTCTAGCACATCTATGCTCTATTCTAGCACATCCATGCTCTGTTCTAGTGCATCCATGCTCTATTTTAGCACATCCATGCAACATTCTAGAACATTGATCTTATCTTTTAGCACATACATTGAAAATTTTAGTGCATCCTTATCACAAAATAGTGCATCTATTTTCTGACTCAAAATATTTTTCTGACACAATCTACCACCAATTCTGATCTTTTCCATCCTTAGTGTCTATAAATTTGCAACCTTTGTTATGAAATCCCTTGAGAAAAGGATTGGGAAACCAAAAAGTCCCCTTAGCTACACGAAGCTTTTGAAAAGGAGGCACTTTTTATACCAAATTCAGAATTTTTTTCTTGAGCATTGAACTTTTATCCATAGATATCATGAATTTGCTAGGGGATTTATTGATGATTTTTCTTTATAGTGTTTATCTTCACAAGTTTTATTTCAATGAAGAGCTCTTTCTTAAAGGAATAATCATAGTTAGCCCATTCATTATTCTTTCATCCTGCAACCCACAATTCAATATTCAAATCATCCCAATAAAGTGTTGCAATAGAGAACTTAGAAACATTAGTCTTTTGTAAATTCCTTATTTTATCAAACTAAGATCAAAACATCAAAAATTGCAAAATCACATCCATTTACAATTTTTAGTTTAATTCCTAAAATAGGATCATCATACTTCAATCTAGGGAATCACAAATTAAAAATTAGAAATTTCTTTAGTCATATCAGTAGAATCCATCATTCTATTTTGTCTAAGGCTTCTCAAAAATTTCACTCTCCCATTTGCGATCAAAGTTAGTAAAAAATTGGTATAAGCATATGCCTATTGTCACAAGATTCTGAAAGTACCAAGAAGAAGACGAAAGCGAAAATCCATTTGGAAACATGGGTGCATGGGTGATAGGGAATAAAATCCTTTTGATAGGTTTTGTACTGGGAATAATTCAAATGATACTGAAATAATTGAGGAAGTGCTTCAAGAAGCTAAATAGGACCCACACTTTCATACTCTCTTGAACAAGATCTTAGAGTGAAATAAAGAAAGATGCTTTCTTTTATTAGCAAACCAAGGAGCTAAATTACCTTATGATTTTGGTATAGAGAAAATTAGAGAAGATCCTAAAAGAGTTAAAACCCCCTTAAATGATCTTAGTGCTCGTACCCAGAAAATAAGAGCACTACAAGGACAAATTAAAGAAATAAAAGGGGGCACAACCAAGAAATATTTTTTGGAGGATATTTTTCCATATCCCTTTGATAGGAATCTCAATATGATTCCTTTTCCAAAGCATTGTGAAATTTCAAAATTTGATAGATACAATGGGATAATAGATCCTATCGATCATGTGAGGGAGTTTCGTAATATGAGCCTCGAGCTTGATCATCAAGATACATACCTGATGCAATTGTTCCCACAAAGTTTAGGTGGGCAATCCATGGAGTGGATTTCTAAAATCACTCCTCCAATCAAAATGTTTGAGGAGTTAATCAATAAATTCATATCCCAATACTACTACAACATACAACATCAAATAACCATGCTTGATTTGTGAAAAGAGAAAAAAATATTGGGGAACCCTTCATCACATTCTTGTAAAGATGGAGATAGTTATTTGCAAGATATTCTCATCTAGTTTTTGAAAAGGAAAAGATGGAAATATTTATTGACAATCTTAGTCAAGAGATGATATACAGGGTCAACCTTCATTCCCCTCCATCATTTGAGAGGTTGATTGAAAATGCAATAACTATTGAAGGATCTCTATTCAAGAGGGGAGTACTAAATCTTGATAAAGATATTCAAAATTCCTATAAACACAACAACAACAACAATGATACATCAAGATTTTGGACTAGAAATAAGAATGTTGTAAATGATGGGGTGGTAGATGCCAACAATGTGAAAGTAAATCCATCCATTCTCAATCTATTAGGTATTCAATGCAATAACAACAATTTTGTAAATTTAACTAGCCTTAAGGCAATAACAATTCTAATCTAGGAAACAACGCCAATCAAGGGAAAATGGCCAATAATCATGGTAACTTCAATAATAATCTCAAAAGAAATCAAAATTTAAATTTTCCCAAATCACAATTTTCCTAAATCGATGAAGTCTTACTCCCTTGGGCTAGTCTCTCGAATCAATTCTCAAAGAGCTTTTGAATCAAAATGCCATCATGTTGCGACCACAAAGATATTATGGGCTGCAAGTCAAACCACCATTGTGGAATGACTCATATTATTGCAATTACCATAGATTTAAAGGTCATAGGATGAATAATTGCCAAGGTTTGAAAAATTTGGTCCAAGATTTAATCGGTAATCACACTGTAACTGTTGAGGGACATCATGCTGATGAAGATCATTAGGCATTTAAGGACAATCTTCCCAATTATTAGAAAGGTGAATCTTCAGGTGACAAATGAAAATTTGTAAATCATGTCTATGACACCACAATCAATTATATCTAGATGGATGACCATCAAGTTAATGTCATCAAATTTAAAGGAAAGTAGAATATCAGGAAGTTAAAGCAACAATGAGGGGATAAGCTAAAATTGTCATAGAAATAAGCTTGTCCAAATCAACTATCCCTCCTCCAAGGTAGTACAATTTAGTTGATAAATTACAAAAAACATCGGCTCAAATTTCTATCTTAGAACTCCTTAAGATATCTCTGATGCATAAGATAATTTTGGAGAAATCTCTTGTTGACACAACTATATCCCTTGATTTGGATATCGACAAATTTCAAGCCATGGTGGGCCACTTGTCCTCACCTACATGCCTATCCTATTCTGAGAAAGATGATGCCTCGATGATGCATCCCCATAACTCATAACTTTATCTAGAATTCATGTTCCATAAAATCCAAATCAAATGTGTCTTAATAGATGGGGGATCCGGTCTAAATATTTGTACTTTAAAATTGGTTCATGTACTAGGGTATTCTAAAGAGTCTATTGATCCAAGGAGAAAGATAGAAATCAAAGCATATGATGATGAGGAACGAACATCTAAAGGCCACATCATGCTACCTATTCGAGTGGGACCTATTGTAAAGAACACTTTTTGTAAGGTTCTAGATCGAGACTTATCTTATAACATACTTTTGGGTCATTTGTGGATCCATGAGATGCAAGCGGTACCGTCAACATACCATCAAGGTCTAAAATTTCCATGTGATAGACAAGAAATAACCATACCTGAAAAATCATAATAGCAGTCAACTTTTCTATAATCTCAGAGAAACCTAGGACACTTTTGTTTAGCATAATAGATAGGCTCTTGCTATTTCTGTTTCAAAACACAACAATCAAACAAAGGAACTCATAAAAATATTTGGCACAAGGCTACAACTAAAAGATAATGGGGTGGGAGGATATTCAATTTGTCTTGCTAACCTACGTATCTCTCCAAGATAACATGGTTACCCTACATTATCAACACAACAAGCTCTAGTGGCTTCCACATCAAGAACACAAATTTCAATTCCCATCACCAGTTTTTATAGTCGATTCATCAAGGAAAATACTCTAGAAAGTGAAACTTAAGATAGAGCTATTCTCAATTGGCTATATAAAGATGAGGATGAATTTTTTCAACATATCAATCTAGCCACCGAGCAATATGGGAAAGGTTATACAATAATGAAAAGAATGGGTAATGAAGGGACTAACCCCATAGGCAAAGGAAAAGAAGGAATCGTTGAACCAATTCAATGAAAAATAATGAATCCAAAAGATAAAACCACACTTGCATATGGTTAAGAAGCAGTCCAAAATAAATCCCATGAAGAGATAGTTGAGACAATTTTTAGATTGTAGGATAACTCTAACACCGATTCAAATGAGTAGGAATGGGATACCATTTATAATGATGAATTCTAGAGAGACAAATAGGTAGATGTTATACAAAAATATACCCCCATGCTCATGCTAGGAGAAAGTTCAAGGCCTTCGCCTGACTATGTACTTCAAGATGACCATGAATCGAGTGAGGATGATTTGGTTCAAAGCGAGACAAATAATCAATAGGAGGATACCATCATTGATCTTACCCATAGTGAGAATGATAACCATGTCATGACCTTTACAACCATTGACCTCACCCAACTAGATGATCCCTTTCCTTTAGTCCATCCTGAGCTTATTGATTAGGAACAAACTGAACCAATCAATATCGCCATATCGCCAGATGACGAAACCATTGTAAATTTTCTTTGGTCTTCCAACCCAGAAATAGGTTCCACAAATGAAACTCATGATCAAAATCTCAATCAGGAGAGTGCCATGTTTCTTAGCTACAAAATTAACAATATAAAAGAT
Source organism: Sequoiadendron giganteum (assembly GCA_007115665.2). Taxonomy (NCBI): domain Eukaryota; kingdom Viridiplantae; phylum Streptophyta; class Pinopsida; order Cupressales; family Cupressaceae; genus Sequoiadendron; species Sequoiadendron giganteum. Next base: position 407,908,252 of record CM021100.1, on the reverse strand, counting down.
AGATCTAATGGTGAAAAATGAAAAAAAGGTAGTGCTAGATCATGAAAAAGGAAAAATAAAGAGTGTATCTGATGGTGAAAACCTTTCAAAGGTAACGAAAGATTATAAAATTGACACTCTCCCTGAGCACTATTAGGATAGATCTCCTATTTTGATAAAACCAACATAAGCAATCAATATAGGCACTGCATTACAACCGAAGATCCTACAACTTGTTGCATCATTAGCAAAGGAAGAAATTCCAAAATTCACAAAATTCTTAAAGGATAATCAAATCAACTTTGCATGTTCATATGCAAATATGCCAGAATTGGATCCAAATCTTATCATGCACCATTTGTCCATAATACCAAGGGTAAAACTAGGGAAAAAACATTTCAAAAATATGCATCTGAATGTTGCATTGTTGGTCAAGGAAGAATTGAAGAAATTGTTGGATGTAGGATTCATTCGATCTATCAAATATATAGAATGGATCCCCAACATTGTGCTAGTGTTAAAATGAGATGGACATATAGACACATAAAAATGGCCTAGGCCTGTAAGCTCTATTTTACCACTTTTCGTCTTAGCATAATTATGATATTTTAATTATGTTTTTGTCCACCTTCAACTATTAATTAAATAATTCATAATTATTTAATTAATTCATTTTCTTTTATTCTTCATGATTATTAAATAGATAGATCTTATGTATTTATTTAATGTGTCACTATTTATCAAAAGTCTTCTCAAAATTAAATAAAGCTATCAATTTATTTAAATAATCTTTATCATTTATGTCCTCTTGATTATTAAATAAATATATTTTATTTTATTTATTTAATATGTCACTAATTCCTAGATCCTCTTTTAATTAAATAGATTTATTAATTTATTTAATTAATCAATCACCTCTTCTAAATTAAATAATAATTTCTAATTATTTAATTGCCTTATATGACATTTCCTCATTTTAAATAAAATAATTTATTTAAAATTGATCTCACATGATTAACTATCACTTCTTTTAGTAAATAACCTTAAAATCAATTATTTACTATCTCACTAAATCCATATTTTGAATTAATTTTAATTCAAAATGGTAATATTCTTCCACAAATCAAGTAATTGCTAAAATTATTGATTTTCTAAATCACATCTTCTTGTTCAACCTTTATCTTCTTGATTTTACTAATTTTCATTTCACTGTCATGTTTATTCTCCATCCTTGATTTAATTTCTTAAATTAAATCTTGTCCACTCATTTGGGAATTTTACCCTAACCCTAATTGAGAGTTTCCATTTTGAATCTTGACCATTGATTCTAGGTAATTTCTCATTCTTCAATCTCATCTGTCCATCCAAAATTGCATTTTCTATAAAATGCCAATTTTGTTCTCATTTTGACATCTTAAAAATCTTGAAATTTGACCTCTTGATCTCTTAAATCTTGGAATTTGTTTAATCTTAATCTGTCTTGTATTCTAGTATTGTCATTTTAATTATTTGCATTTAGAATTTAGTTTCTATTGCATAGCTTATAGTCCAAATCCTTCAAAACTTTTCTTAAGGCTAGGCCATATAGTAGAGTTTTATCATCATAATCTAGGGACACACTCATCATCAAAAAAATCTAGAAGGTGCAATGGAAGTGAATCATGGAGAAGGAAGGATCGGGTGAGATTTCTCTTGTTCATTTCTTTACTTTATTTTCCTATGCATTCCATTGACATTGTGGGTTTTATTTCTATTGTATTTATATATGTATGCTAATCTAAATTTGATCCTTGTAAAAAAACCCATTGATACAGAGGATGAATCATAATTTTTACAAATTTTTGGGATCCTCATAAAGCATGTCCAAAAGATGATTTCCCTCTGCCTAAGATTGACACGATTATGGATTTGACAATTGGGCATGCCATTTATTCACTGATGGATGGACTTTTTGGGTATAATCAGATCAAGAACGCACCTAAGGATCAAGATAAGACTGCTTGCACATGTCCCTAGGGTACATATTGCTGGAATGTAATGCCTTTTAGACTAAAAAAAGCAGGTGCAACATATCAATAGGAAATGACTACAACTTTTCATGACATGATGCACACTTTCATGGAATATTATGTAGATGATCTCCTACAAAAATGTTACACAAGAGAGGGACATCTAGATATCTTATCTAAAATCTTTATCGGGATGGAAAATTTTAGGTTAGACTCAATCCCAAGAAGTGTGTCTTTTGGGTTAAATCTAAAAAACTCTTAGGCTTTATTGTGTAAGAAAAAGAAATAGAGGTAGATCCAACAAAGTTCAAATCCATAATGGAGATGTCGCTACTAAGGAACATCAGCCAAATTCATTCATTGCAAGGATGACTACAATCTATCAGGATGTTCATCACACAACTAGCAAAAAAGAGTTTTCCTTTCATGCATATTTTCCATAAAAATGTTCCATTTATAAGGGAAGATTAAAGTGAAGGAACATTTAATCAGATCAGGAAGTATCTAATGATTCCATCAGTATTGATTCCACTAGTACTAGCAGAACCACTCATACTATACATTTCAACCATGAAAGTATCCCTGGGGACATTATTGGCACAAGAGGACAAAACATGAAAAGATTGAGTCGTATACTACATCAATAGGACATTGACAATCCATGAGCTCAACTACACTTTCATTCAAAAGGCTTATTTAGTAGTAGTATTTTCTTCCCAAAAGCTATGGCACTATATGTTAACTCATACATTGAAACTTGTAGCAAAAATTGATCCATTAAAGTATCTTTTAAGCAAAGAAACTTTAACAAGAAAGCTAGCTAAATGGGTAATGATCCTAAGTGAGTTTGACATTCACTATGTAGATAAAAAGTTAATAAAAGGATAGGTCGTAGTAGATCAACTGGTTGAAGAACCTTTACAAACAGATCATCCAATGCACATTGAATTTCTTGATGTAGATGTTTTCATAGCGATGACCAAGCAATCTTGGACTCTTTATTTTGATGGGTCTTATACACAACATGGATCAGGGGTAGGAATTGATTTTGTCACACCATAGGGACATACCATTCAAAATTATTATTGGTTGATGTTTCCTTGCACGAATAAGATAGATGGATATGAAGCACTGCTTATTGGAATGAGAATAACATTGGATTGGAAGATCATATAGATACAATTTTATGGTGATTCACAACTTGTCACTAATCAAATAAATGATGACTATCAGACTAAAGATGACAAGTTAATTTCTTATAAAATATGGTTGATGATTTCAAGAATTATTTTGTTGAGATCAAATTCACACAAATTTTATGGATTGACAACAAAACTGTAGATGCCATTTCTACAATTGCTTCATTACTACAATTATGAGAAAACCAAGCCCAATATGAATTCCTCGCAGAACAACTATTTTCCCCTACCTATCACAATCCTAAGACCCAAATCATCTACCACCTGGTTGGTTCTAATTCCCCTTTATGTGGAAAAATCTATACCTATCTGAAAGATATTGTCTTACACCCCAATTTGTCCCAAAATTAGAGAAGAAACTTTATACACCAATGTTCTTGATATACCCTAATTTTTGATACCCTATACTGATGTGGTCTTGATGGTACCCTCCATTGATGTCTTGAACATGATGAATCTGAAAAGGCCTTGCAAGAGGTTCATGGTGGTATTTGTGGGACTCATTCAATTGGATTAACTTTAGCTAAGAAGCTTGTTAGAATGGGTTATTATTGGCCAACTATGGAAAATGAATCCTTCTCCTCTGTAAAGAAATGTGTGAAATGTGAGATTCACAAAAACCTTATTCATGCTTCTGCTCAAGAACTACAACCCTTCACTACCACATGACCTTTTTCTCAGTACTGACTAGATCTGGTTGGAAAAACACATCCCTCTTCATCAAACAAACATAATTTTATAGTCACAGCCACTAAATATTTTAGCAAGTGGATTGAAGCTATTCCCTTGACAATAGTAACTGCTAAAAAAATTTCATCCTTCATCATGAATTACATTATATGTCAATATGACATTCCTAGCTCCATTATCTGTGATAATAGAAGACCTTTTAAGAATCAAGATGTTGATGAACTTTGTCAAAGATTTCATATCCAACATAGGTTCTCTACACCTTATTATCCACAAGGAAATGGCCAAGAAAAAGCTTCAATTAAGAAAATATTGAAGATCTTGAAGAAGATAGTGAATGATGTCGGTCGTGATTGTCATGTCCAGTTAGATCCAAAATTGTGGGCCTATCAAACCAACATTTGCAATCCAACAAGAGCCACAACATACGTCTTGGTGTATGGAGTAAAAGAAATCTTTCCACTAGAAATTGATATTGCCTCACTTCAAGTCTCACTGAAGGGGCTCATAACTGATGAATACTATAGAGTTTCCAGACTACAAGAACTCGAACTGCTTGATGAGAGACAAAAAAATAAAACCAATCACTTCAAGGGTTATGAACAAGTTATGTCCCACAGCTACAATCACATAGTCAAACTACACACATTTCAAGTGGGTGACTTGGTCCTGAAGGAAAATCCCTGCAACCAACAAGATTAGGAGAAGAAAGGAAAGTTTGAGCCCAATTGATTGGGTCCATTCATCATCATTACAACATATGGTTCAAGAGAATATCAATTATATATGCTCAAAGGAGACCTACAAGAAGATCCAATCAAGAACATCTATTTGAAGAAGTTCTATGTTTAGAAAATACAAAAAAAAACATAAAAAGTCCTAGAAAAATATAAAAAACAACATAAAAAGTTATGAAAAACATCATTAAGAAAAAAAAAATCTTGAAAAAAATTGTTGCCTTGATGAAAACCTCATAAACAGACATCTTGATGACAACAAAAGAAAAAAAGAAATTTAAAAAACAAAAAAGTGAAAAAATAAAAAAAATTGTTGCCTTGAAGAAAACTTGGGAAACAAGCATCTTGGTAACAACAAAAAATAAATAATAAAAAATCAAAAGATCTGAAAAAGTGCAATAAAAACAAATGGTGAAAGCCTAGCAAACAAGCGCTATTTGTGATCTAGTTGGCTCTTCCATATATTTAGTTGTGTCCTGCATTGTTTGTACATAGCCATTTTTATCAACATCAGATCCATCCATTGCCATCATATCCACATCATGCACAAAAAATTTCCTAGAGATGACAAGGATTGCATTATGGCTTGATGATCTTTGTTTATATTCCAAGAAATAGGTTGTGTCTAATCAGGAATCAAAGTCCAACTTGTTGGGGGTAATTAACTTTTTGAGCTTCAAAAGAAGATAAACGGCAATAGGCATCAACTATCCAAATATCTGATCAATAATCAAATATCTGATCAGGCCTGGTCAAAACAGCTATGAGACATGTCATAGAAGGAAATTGAACCAAATCGGATGATCTTAATCTAAATGAAATGACTGGAACACTTAATGCATAAGTTGAATTGTTGTTTCGAAATTTTATGACATCATATCTTTGGAGTGGCTCAATGATGTATTGAATTGGAGTCACAAGGAAGGATTGCGATTTTTCTTTGTTTTTTGTTTGTAAGTTAATCATTATCACTATGCAAATTTGTCATGAGGCATGGTTTACAAAAGTATAATTGATTACGTTTCAAAATTTTCATAGGAAAAGGATTAACTTTTGTTTGTTTACGCAAGAAATATTCAAGTCATCTTAGTTCAATTATGCCTCGATGCTTATATTAACTTGCTATATCAAACATCATGAAAAATGTACTCGAGACATTATCAAGATGGATCTACCCTATGATGCTTGTACTAACTTCCAACATTTCAAATATAATTTTTTTTCACAGAATCACAATATTGTGTGGTTCATTTTACATAGTTAGGTCTGCATGATTCATATAGATTGTATTTATTTTTTATTTTTATAATATATTTTTGGAGGTTGGCAAAGATATATATCTCTTTTGAAGCAACGATTGAGTACACTTGGACATTGGCTAAAATCATTCTCATTTCATATTCATTTTATCATTTTCATATTATTTCATCACAATCATTATCACATCCATTTTGATTTTAATATTCTCATCATTACCATTGTTAGTCACTATCATTTTCATATAATTATGAAAAATCATTTCCATTATTATTTTCATATCATTTCATCATTTTCATTATCATTTGTCATTTACTAATTTATCATGCATTCATTATCGTTTCATTTTCATAATAATTTTGCACTACCTTTTTTGCATTATCATTTGCATATCATCATTTTCATATCATTTCATTATCATTATCATTTTCACCATTATTTTCATATCATTTAATATTCAGGACATTTTCATACCATTATCATTTCATCAATTTCATTTTATTATATATCATTAAACCTTCATATCATTTCAGTATCATTTTTATATCATTTTTATCATTCATTATCATTATCATTTTTCATATCATATTTATTCTTATATCATTTTCATTTTTAGGTCATTATCATTAACATATCATTATTTTCATTCATATCTTTTGCATAACATTTTATCATCCCATTATTTGACATGTCACATCATTCATATAAAAAACATTTTTCACATCATCATTCAGTGCATTTTCATCATTTCAACTCATTCATTTCATTTCCATTCATTTTCATTTTCATTTTACACATCCATATCATTACATCATTTTCATAACCATACATTGGAAAAATAATAAAATGCATCCATTCCATTCATTTAATCACAACATTTTTGCATCCATAATCAATAAATTTTTAGATACATCAAAAAATATTATAAAAATCATTCAAATATAATTTGCATCAACCATCAATAACATATTTTGCATATTCATCAATCATAAAACATGAAATGTTCATAAACATCATCATGCAAAGATCATTATCCATAAAAATGAATCATGACATAATCATAAGCAACATGGCATATAACAAATGCATACATAAACATCCATCATAGCATAATAAAAGACACATACATATAGGATCTGAAATCACCATTGCATATCAAATAAATCTCATCAAATAATTGTCCAAATGTACAACGATATAAAATTTCCAGAGAGATACATAAAATGTGACAAAAAGGATGTATACAAAATCATCAATGAGGAGAATCTGAGTGAGGACTATGGCTACTTCTACCTCTAGAAGTAGCGGGTCTAGCTAGATCTTGGCCACTGGTACCACCTATCTCTTGTCTTCCTAGCTATCCCACACTCTTGGTGGCACTCCTGGAATGGCTGTGAGAGTGAGTACGAGATTTGGTGCCCAACTATGTATAGGCTATCCTTCTCTTGGGGGGTACCACCTCAGTATATCTCATCCTATAGTACTTGTCCTCTTGAGCAGTCTCTAGTCCCTATACCATGACCTCACTAATAGAGGTATCCTCTATAGATCTCAAAAACCTCTTTTCTATGACCTCTACCTGTTGGCACCATTGTCTCAAACTATCTCTCTTTGCAATCAGTTGAGCTACCTGTGGGTCCAGGGGTGGTGGTTTTTCCATCTATGCCTATAACTATCTAATAGCAACATGGGGCTATGATAATTGGATCTGGAGATCTTGTACCTATGTTTGTAATGAATCAATCTCACCCTATTGCTCTCATGATGGAACCTTGATAGTAATGTCTGATTGACCTGTCTCTAGTTGCTCCACTATCCTCATTGTGCTCAGTCTTTTCATAATCAGAACATCAAAAATGGGTCTCCCCTTATACCCTCATCATCCCATCATCATCATCATCATCATCACTATCATCCTCACCCTCATCCCTATCAATTTCCATATCATCACCACCACCAACATCCTATCCTCTGGTGGGTTGCTCTACATGTGCTTGTGCTTGTCACTGTCTCCATGCACACTATAGTGTTGGTCCATCTAGTAGTGGGGTAGGCTTATCAAGACCCATCAATCTAGGGAATGGATGTGTGTGGAAGTATGGTGCATACTCCTTTGGCATATAAGCATCTAAAATTTCTAGCTTGTAATCCCAAAACTCTAGCTATAAACCAAGAAAATCAGCCCTTTCTGCCTCATATGGAATGAAGGGGCCCCACTCCATGAAATCCTCCCTCCACCTTGCATAATGGGAAATGCCCTACAAAATGGCCTATACTCATTTGAATTGTCTCAACATCCACATAACCAAAAATCTCTCAATAATAAATGGGGTCTTCTCAATTAGATATTTTGATGTCTCACAATAGAGTAGCTCAATATCATTCTCATCCTAGGCCTCACAATCAACATATGGCCTCCAAATCATAGTATCCACATCATCTATAACTCTCTATCAATACTCCAACTTGCATAGCTTGGGATGGACAAGTGGACCTTAGTATGCATAAACATATGGCTGACCAATAAGATTATCTCTCCCTCCAAAGCGATCAATGATAGAAATATTCTTTAATGCCCAAATTTGTAAGAATGTAACCCCAAAAGATATGATCTTCCGACCTGTATATACCGCCTGATGTAAATTGTGGTATAGGTGGGCTAGCATGCATGAACCCCATCCGTACCTAGTTTGATGAAGGATCATGTATTCTAGAACTTAACCCCAACCAATAGATATTCCCTTCGACCTATGATTGGGACATAAGAAGCCACCAATGAGTCTAGAAAATACTGAATGGAGCTGGGCATAACCCTCAACCATCTCTCTCCAAGTGATCTCATGCCCACAAATACACAGATCCTAAAACACTCTCTGTAAAGCATGGGTCCCACACATCTCCTTGTAGTCATAGACCACAATCTCACCAACCATGGGGATCCCTAGTATCCTATATAAATCATCGGGTTTTACTCTAATCTCTCCAATGGGAAAATGGAAGGTGTTATGCTCACTCTGCCACCACTCGGCTAAAGTTGTCAACAGTGCCCTATTGACCCTATACTATGGGATCCTGAGCAGTGAACCCAAACCACATCTAGAAATAAATCCAATCTCTTGTTGAGACAATCTATGAATCATCTCCCAAAACCTAGGAAATCTCTCTCTAATTTGGAAGATCTTAAAATCCTCCTTTACATCATATGAATATCAATTCAATCACATCACATCATCAAAAAAGTACATCAATCTATTGGAAATCAATCAATCATGTGAAATCAACATCAACAATCATATCAGCTCATCATTACTAACTTTTTTTCATTTTTGAAAGAAAATTTATCAAAATCAAATTAGTTCATCTGTACTATTATTTTCTCATCAAGCATGAATTCAAATTTATCAAAATCAACATAATCAAATCAATCATCTTACTATTTGTTTTTCATTTCAACATGAGAAAAAACTTATTGAAACATCATCAAAATCATATCAGTCATCCTTGATGCAATTAAATTCTATCAAATCAGTTGTCTAATATAGAAATAAACATCAGGAAATCACAAATTGATATTCAAACATTCAAAATCAGCTAAATTTCATGGATGCGCTAAAAAAGACAATCTTTGTGCCAAAATAGAAAATGCATTAGTTTATCCAAGGATGCACTAAAATAGAGGGTAAATGCACTATTTTGACATATGCACTACTATATCTAGTGTATGCACTAAACTATCAAATCTATGTGCTAATTAAGTCTATGTGCTAAAGCCCTCAATTTATGCGCTAATCTATCATCCTATGTGAGACCTATTCAAATGTGCTACTTCATCACACCTATGCACTAAATCGGCCTATGCATTATTCTATCAAAAAAATTCCCTAATATCCAATGTATATGCACTATCCTAGACGCGCTAAACTACCTAACCTATGCACTAATTGAGGGATCACATGCACTAAAACATAATTGTATGTGCTAAAATAGAAAATTAAATTTCAAAAAATTTAAAAAGAATGGAAAAATTTCAAGAAAAAATTCACAAGGAAGTTCTCATTATCTTATCATAGGTCCATATGCAGCTGGTCTCTTATGCCATTGCACCCACTCAAATTTCTGTCACTCATAATGGATCACCATCTCAATTCTAATCTTTCAGAGCTCTGTTTTCACCAAAATGCAATTGTTCAAATGACAAGGACTTTTACCTTTTTCCACCTTTTAAGGGGTTAAATAGAGTAATGTTATTTTTAATTTTCATCATGTTGAGCACTATTTTGGGACATAAATCACTGAATCTATATCAAATCATTCCAAATCTTTGAATCATCATCAAAATCTTCAAACTCATGATTTATCTCCTGAGTGGGCATATAACATCGCCAATCAGTTTTTCGAAGTCAAGGAAATTTTTTTTGTTATCTAAATTTTTCTTTCAAGCAATGCGTAACACACATCACTTCAAAGAGGGGAAAAATGTATACATCTAAAAATGGTCAAATTAAATCAAGCGTGATAATTAACTAAATATGAGTTATTTAATTAATTTTCTAAAGTCATCCACATATAAATAAATTAAATTGTTTATTAATATCGTTCACTTTCTAGTTCTTCCATTTTTATTAATTAAATAATTTTATTTAATTATTGTCAATTTATTTTATTACTCTTAGTTAATTAAATAAATTCTATAATTTATTTAAATTAATTATCATATTACTTTAAATTTGAATTTTTAAATTCAAATAAGAGTATTCTCCTAAATTCATTATTTCTAATTCTTCACTTCACATATAATTAAATATTGTTAAATGATTAATTAAACACATTTCTCAGTTCCCACACATGATTAAATATTTTAATAATTAATTATGCAAACTTCTAAACCCACATGTCACATATAATTAAATAATTATGGTTTATGTTCAACTACCAACTAACTCCTCATAACTAAAAAATGCAGAATGACTACTTTCCTTCATTTTTGAATGGAAGAGGTTGTGTAGGAGGAAACATTTCTCCTCTTTCTCTCTAGCTTCCATATTTCTCTCCGACTTCTTGACCTTCCATTTTTCATCTTACCAGGCTTGATTTCAACCATCAATCTTTGCCAACTAGGCTTTTGCCTCCAAAATTCTATAAATACAACCTCTTTCTGCTTTGAAAAGGATCAATCCAATCGAATCTAGCATGAGCATTATAGTTTCATTATTGAGAACTTAACAATCTTATTATACTATATTTCTTGAGCAAAGCATAGCATTTTAGTTTATCATTTTACAATCATGGCAGATTATCTTTCATAATCCAGTTTAGTTTCATATCTTAGTTTCATCATCTCATATCATTTAGCATAGAAATACATGTTTCATATAACCTCATTCTCTAGGTTGTCATTATGTCAAGCTACTGCTTATATAATCTAAGAGCAAGTAGCTTACAATGAACCCTTGGAGATAGTGGACATTGGGATGTCAATAAAGAATCTATTGTTTTTAAATTTTTCTTATACTTATCTTAGATTTCTTTAATATAATGTCACATTGGTGTGTTTGTTTAACTCTTTAGTTTATTCCACATATTCATACACACACACACTTCCTTATTTTTAGTTAAGTGAGTTTGGTAAATCTCTTCCTAAGATATAATCTACATTCAAAGCTACTATCTTTATAAAAGATAAGTAGAGATATGATCCAGGAGAAAGTTATTATAGAAAATTTTCCAATTATGAGTAGTAAATGAGAGAGATTGAAGAAGAAGAGAGAAAACTAGATGAACTTGAAGCACTTATTGTCAAAAGGGTAGCTAGAGGAGAAGGTAAGTATAAAGGTAAATTTAATCTTGAATGTTTTTCATGCAATAAGATAGGTCATTTCGCCTCAAGGTGTTCAGAAAGAGTTCCTAAGACAAGACCTAACAAGCCTAGAATCCAAAGAAAGTTTTATTATGTTGTTGATGAAGGTGTTACAAATGATGAATCTAATAAAGGGATTTTAAGTGAGGATGAATGAGTATTTATTTCTATGAAAGAAATGATCTAGTACCTACTAAGTCTACTAGTTGCGTAAATGTGGAGAAATATCTAGCTACCAGAGTTGAATAAAAAGATGAATGGGTGATTGACAATGGATGATCTCATCACATGATAGGTGATCAAATTAAATTTGTGAGCTTGAAAAAGTAAGATGGTGGTGTTGTAAGATTTGGTGAGGAAAAAGCTGGTGTAATCCATGGTAGAGGATCCATTTCTCTTGACAGTAAGATTAATACTGATGATGTCCTATATGTGGAAGGGTTGAAGCATAATATCTTAAGTGTTGGATAGATGGTTGACAAGGGATAAAATCTTCAATTCAAGGATGGAAAGTGTAAAATATTGGGGAGTTCTAGAAATTTGATTGTATCTGGTACAAAAACTAAAGGTAATATCTTTCAACTAAGTGCTACTAGTAAAAGGTGTCTGATTACTCAAGTTGATGAAATTTGGTTGTGGCATAAGAGATTGTGTCATGTAAACTTTGAAGATATTATCAAGATAAGATCTACTCAAGCAATGAGAGATCTTTCTAAATTGATAAAACCTACTAATAATATATGCAAGAAATGTTAATTAGGGAAGAAAACTAGAATTTCATCTCGAATAAAACAAAATTGTTCAAATGAAGTGTTGGAGCTTGTGCATACTGACTTGTGTGTTCCTTCTAGATTCAAAAGTTTACAAGGAGAAAATTATTTTAGGTTACTGATTGATGATTATTCTATATTGATGTGGGTTACTTTCTTAAGGGAAAAATATGAAGCTCTAGAGAAATTCAATATTTTTAAGGCTATGGTTGAGACAAAGATAGGTCTGAAGATTAAATGTCTGAGATCATATAGAGGTGATGAATTCACTTTTGATGAGTTTAGTTATTTCTATGAAGAGCATGGGATAAAGAGACAATTATCTTCCCTACGGATCCCTCAACAAAATGGATTTGTGGAAAGGAAGAACATGACAATTCAAAAAGGTACTAGGACTGTGATGCTAGAAGGAAATGTTCTACATATCTACTGGAGAGAAGTTGTGAGTATTATCATTTACACTCTCAACCAAGTACATGTGAAAGGTGATAACAATAAGACTCCTTATGATCTATGGTTTTTTCATAGCCTATTGTTACATTCTTCAAAATATTTGGGATTAAATGCTACTTCAAAAGAGATAAAGATATAGGAAAGCTTGATGCTAGAAGTGATGAAGGAATATTTCTTGTTATTCTACTAAAAGTAAAGCCCTTCAGTGCTATAATAAGAGATTGAGGAAAGTAATTGAAATCTCTAATGTCAAGGTTGATGACGACATAGTTAGACCATTCAAAACCTATGGATATGAATCAGATGATTAGAATGATAGTTCAGATAAAGGAAAGAATGTTTAGACTCTAAATAAAATTCAAATTGTTCTAGTGAATCAACAAAATCAAGGGGAAGAAACTAGTGAAAGTGCAGAAGTACTTGATCACAAGAGCCTTAAGTTCAAGAACACCCTAATACTCTAAGGTATGTAAGACTAAATAATTCAAAAGAGAAGATTATAGGTGATAAGAACAAAGGTGTTCAAGCTAGGAGAAGAATCACAAAAGAATATTTTTTGATCTCAAAGACTAAGCCTAATAGTATCAATGAAGCATGCAAAGATGGACATTGGGTGGAAACAATGAAAGAATAACTACTAAAAATTGAGAAGAATGATACATGGATTATTCTTCCTAGACCTAAGGACAAAAATGTAATTGGAACTAAATGGGTCTTTTGGAACAAACTGAATGAGCAAGGTGAAGTTTTTAGAAATAAAGCAAGACTGGAGTGTAAACGATATTCTTAGAAGGAAGGAATTGAATTTGAAGAATATTTTTTTCCTGTTGCTAGGATTGAAGCTATGAAACTGTTCTTTCTTATGTCGCTTACAAAACCTTTAGGGTTTATTAGATTGATGTCAAGTTAAAATTTCTAAATGGAGAACTGGATAAAGAAGTGTATATTGAGCAACCTTTTGGATTTAAATTGATTGATCAGGGAGATATGGTTTACAGGTTGAAGAAAGCATTACATCAACTTAACCAAGCCCCAAGAGCATGGTATACTAGATTGGAAGAGTATTTGTTGAAACTTTGATTTTATAAAGGTACTATTGATAGTAATTTGGATTTGAAGATTGATCATGATAAATATTTGATTGTTGAAGTATTTGTTTATGATATGATTTTTGGACGAGATGATAGTTTGTGCATGAAGTTTTCTGATGAGATGTAGAGTGAGTTTGAGATGTCTATGATTGGAGAAATGAAATTATTTTTGGGATTGAAAGTTACTCAGCTAGATAGAGGTATCTTTATATCTCAATCAAAGTATTTGAAATAATTACTAAAGAAGTTTGGTATGGATGATTCAAAGAAAGTTGGTACACCTCTATTGACCAAATGTAAGTTGACATAAGATGATGATTCTCCTAAAAAAAATCAGAATAAATATAGGTCTATGATTGGTGGATTTCTCTATTTGACTCAAATTAGACCTGTAATCATGAATGCCATATGTATTGTTCCAAGATTTCAAGCTGATCATAAGGAATCTCATTTCATAGCTATGAATAGGATTTTCAGGTACTTGAAGGGGACATTTTATATTGGCCTATGGTATCCTAAAGAAGATGAACTTACTTTGAGTTCTTTTACTAATGCTAACTGGGCAAGAGATGTGAATGATAGAAAGAGTACTAGTGGTGGGTATGTGCAAGATCATTGTGGGCCAAAAAGTGGCGATATGTAAGTGATATGATGGCCCATGTGGGAAATGACTCTTTTTTTACACAAAATTGATGAAATGAAAATGGTTTTTAAAGGATATTCTTAGCTTTCCACCAATATAAATTATGCTTTACTTTGAATTTTATAAATTATTATTATTCATTCTCTATTTGAATTACGACTAAATTCTTGATTGATAGGCTGATTGAAAAACATTTGTAGCTTTCAAAGGGTATCACATGCTTTGAATATGAAACAAGCGTCACATTCTATGCTTCACATACTATAGGATTAAGAAACAAATAATTGAATTTACTGAAGTTTTGACCTAGTTAAGGTGGTCAGACGTACGAGTTTTTTATATTTTTTAAAATTTGTAATAAAAAAATCATAATTAATTATTTACTTCTAGGAAAAAAATTACAAAAAAATATGCATCACATCGAGACATGATTGTTCTACTTATATCTAAAATATTATAATTTTATTGTGGTTAAGGCACATGCCCTTTTGGTGCACTTTTATTGGGAAAGAATCTGATTTCATGGTTAATTAAGAAGCAAAATGCCATTTCCTTATCTACTACAAAGGCAGAATGGATTGTTGTTGCTAACAATTATACTCAAATATTATGGATGAAGTAGATGTTGAAAGATATCATAGCTCTATGTGATAAACCTATTTCTATATTCTATGATAATTCAATTTCAATTAACATTTCTAAGAATATGCTGTTGCATTCAAAAACCAAAAATATATTTATCTAGTTTCACTTTTTGAGAGAGAAAGTGAGTGAAAAGGAAGTCAGATTGGAGTATGTGCCCACTAAGGAACAAAATCCATATATCTTTACCAAGCCCTTGCCTAAGGATAATTTTGAGTATCTTAGAGGGAAGATAGGGGTGATTACGCATCCTAATCAGAATTAAGATGCAATGACTTGCATCTCTCTATGCATTTCATAGTCATATCTTTTGATCTGAACTAATGTTGTGCTGCCTACTACTTAGAGGGAGTAATCATATATTAAAACATGTGGTTCAAAGCTTATGTGGAGAAATATAATGTGTACCTTTTCCATTGATATCAAAGGCAGAGAAGAGTCTTGTGAAAAAGTGTGAAAGAGTTAAGATGAAAAGAGTCAAAATGTAATGGGGAGAAAGTATTGTTGATAGTTTTTTTCACATCAAGTGTTGCCATCAATGCCTGAGGGGGAGATTATTGGATATTACTGATATGTTGATGCCATTGATTTCAACACTATTTAAATTAATGTCTTTATGGGTGTATATGTCAAGGATATTTAGAAAATTGTAATAAAATAAGTTGCAAGTTGTCAGTGATGTAGTGAAGTTCAATATGTTGGCTAGCTGTGTATATTGATGATAAGAAGTTGTGGATTAAAGGGTTTGTTGACAATTATATCTATTTTATCCACATGAAGGTTTACAGGTTCGCATGAATATTTTATTAAGTGATGAATATCTATGTTTTGAAAAAAAAATTGTTGCTTTAGTTGGTGTTCTTGAAAGAAGATGATGTGATTGTAGTAATTTGAGTTGTTGCATATGCTTCTATGGTGATTCATGATGCTTTTGTATGTTTTTAAATCATGCTCTATAGATGTGTTGTTGATCCACATTGATTATTATTATCATGATTGGTGATTTTCTTTTGTGAGTTCATATTTTCAATGATCATGGACGACAAGGTTATTGTAGCGTGTTGCAGATCTTCTAGGCATAATTTTTTAAGGTGTTTTTTGTTTGAGACGTGTTGTTTTGGGTCCTTAATATGTTTTGGCTGACATTGTTTTCTTTGCATTCATAAAATAATTATTGATTTCCGCTGACAGTTTGAACACATTCTATATTATTTTTGGGCCGACATGTAGCTAATGTAATCCTTAGTTGTGGATATATATGATCAATATTTTATACCATTTGAGGGTATGATGTATGATGTATGTTGTGTGTGAATAATTTTCTAATATTTCGAAGGTAGAAGTAAATTCTGAAGAAGAGTGAGCAGAAGAAAGTGTTTATGTGCTTAACTAGAACTGTAATTAGGCATTAGAAGATTTTTTCTCATTTCAAAATCTTCTGGATGTAATTTGGATGTGATGGTAAGATAGTGAGTCTTCCTTTGGGAAATGAGGCTTTTGTATTTGAGTATTGAGCTCTAGTTAGTGTAGCTGAATGCATGTGCATTCAACATTTATAATACTTCTAATAGATTATAATATTACGGACTAACCTCCATCGTGGTTTTTCCCCTAATAGGGCTTCCATGTGAAATTCTTGGTGTTATGTGCATTTTTGATGTGGTGATGGTTTATGATTTCATGTTTATTTATCAGATCTAGGAATAAGTTTAATAAGTATAATTTTTTAGAATAAATAATTCACCTCACCTCTTATTTCTTTGTCCTTGTGTTTCCAAAAGAGGGTTTGTCCATGACACAGGTCAACCAAGAGGTCGTTAGCTTCCCGCTCTAGATTATCGTAGGGGGAAGCATGACAGGCCTGCAATGGTATAATATTAAGGGGAGGTGCTATCAAGCTTCTCGGAACAAGGGCTTAGCAAGAAGGACTTATGAGGTCTTCGTCACTAAAATTTTGTGGGTCTAGGGTGAATGACTTGGTGAAGATTTTTGACAAGGTCAAAACTTCATCCACCGAGTTAAATATTCATTTATTGGGAGTGCCATGTTTCACTTTGATGGATGAAGAGGATTTTGTCCAGGTTCCATCGCTAAGTTCATCAAGTGATTTGAGAGTGATGATGAAGTTAGGTGAGGTTAGGAGTGGTTCTAATACATGAAAAAACAATTCAACATGGGACCACTCACTATCTTCTTCTTCTTCTTTGGAGGTGAACTCCTCTCAAACGAAGTAGGAAGGGTTGAGGCAGAGGAAGAAAGAACCACAATAGATATAAATAAAGTGTTAATCATATCTACGAGCTTTCATAAAGGTGATACATTCAAAATGGATGTCAACAAAGTACGAAAGGAGCGATGAACACTTGCACCTTTCTAGGTGCATGTGCGCTCACAACGGAAGTCAAAAGCGATACATAGCTAGTTTGGACAGAAATAGAAGGGAGGAAAGAGGAGGACATATAATGAGGTCCTAATACAAGAGTGTTCATCTCCTCTTCTTTATTTTGTAAGGCATCTTGCTTAGCCAAAAGAGCCTTTAGTTAGCACTTGCACTCGCATGCAAGGCAATTTTTGTGATTGCAGAGGAACAAAAGGATCTTTCTTAGCTATGGGAGTGTCCTCCATAGCTATTTCAACTAGAGGGACCAACTCTTGGATTGGAGCAAGAGGATAATGTTCAAAAATAGTAAGACGAACCGAATCCAACACCTCGGTAGCAGGCCTTTTTTTACTCACTCCTTTAGGGGAAAGAACAATAGGAGGTCGTAGAGTCTAGGGAATAAATGAATCTCCATGAGGGGCTTTCATTCTTCCATAAAAAATGTGCCTAGGCTCTTTGGGTAGGACAGGGTGCTCAAACACAAGACTTTTGGTCTTTCACTAAGTGGGAACGATGGGATTCTCTCACAAATGCATGATAGAAGAAGCTAGTACCACAACATAGTGAGAGGATGTATCAGGATGAATAGTAGAAGAGGAAGAAGAAGGATCTTGGGATCATTTCTATTCTTCTCTTTTATGCGCCTTAGCAGAATCATTGTTAGCTTTTAAATAGGCCCTATGTGAAACAACATAAGGCCTATCTAAAAGTTGACAGTGATTCCACTAAGGCACATAACAACTTTTTTGTGCATTTTTTGTTCCAAATGTATGATGATATTAAAATGTAATGTTTGTTGAAAGTAAGGGTTGTGAAAAAATATGAAGGTGAATTTTGATACATTTTTTTGTTATAGTCTACATAACAAAAATTTCTCATTAAACAAGAATTGAGATGTTCATAAACCTTGTGAGTTTTCCATCTTGCAACTTTTTATTTTTATTTTCTATTCTAAATGTATGATGATATTAAAATGAAATGTTTTATGAAACAAAGGGTTGTTAAAAAATATGAAGGTGAAGTTTAATACATTGTTTTCTTATAGTCTTAAAAAAAAAGTGCTCATTGAACAAGACATCACAAGGGAGTCACAACGTTGTGTTTTCTTCATCCTACAACTCTTTTGTTCATTTTTTGTTCTAAATGTATGGATATTTTCAATTAAAATGTTTACTCGAATGAAGGGTTGTTATAAAATATGAAATAAACACTATTTAAGACTTCCATTGCATTTCATTTTAATTTCACAAATCAATCAACAACATAGTTTCCATATTGAATAAACTCAAGTTTTTCATTCACAATTACATCCTACCATATAAATGGGTACATGATACACACATAGCTCTTTTGAGCTTCATCTAGCAATAGATATACAAACTGGTCTTGATTTTTCCATAATGGTGCATAGCTTTTGGATGTCGTCACTCTTTAGTGCATACACTCTAGCTATCCCCAATGATAGCACAAACATCTGCAAACTTAGGCCACCAAGTAATGAGGAAAATAATCACTCAAGTGATTTTCCACCAACACTAGACTCAAATGTGGTCCCCTCACACATTTTTCAAACATGACAAGATGGCCATACCCTTTCATGAAGAGGTTGTTTAGTAAACGTCATAACAATAACCTATATAAGCTTAGTGTTGTGTCCAACAAACCAAAATCTTATCATATGGTTGTATCCCCTACGAGGATGAAAATCCAAAATAGAATGCTTAAAAAGAATACAATGAATTGATAGTGTAAATAGTGGCAACTTACACTAATTTGGCTAAAGTATTCTCACCCAATAATTTGAGTGACAATCATTATATTAACATAAACTAAGCTCAATTTGGATTATGACCATTCTTATACTATGCCTAGGTAATTTCCTTCCATAGGTAATCCCTAACCTCATAAATTGCCTAATCCCCTTTTCCCAAACACAGTGGTATCTCTACCAAGATAATTAAGTATAAGTTACCCCCTTCAATGGATATTCTAATCCTAAGTATATTATATGAGCTTTTCTAGTTTACAAATTAACTTTTCATTAAGAATCTATTCACTTAAAAACACAACCTAGTCCCAAGTATAACTTTATAATCTAAAGTATAGATACATAAGCTTCATCTACTCATAGATTAAATATTCATATGTAACTAACTAAAATTAGTAATATATCACATTAATAATTAATTCTTATCAAGAATATGTCCACATCAATGAATGACCTAAATTGTAGAATATTCATATCAATAGATGATTCCATTTGAGAGTGTAATCTCGTTAATTAAAAGGGTTTAAACAAAGATTCTACTATTGTCAATACTATAAATTTGTATTAAGAGTGTAATGCCACTAATCCAGTAGCAACTCTAACTCACTGGGTAATTCCCACCTATGTTTCCAAATATACAAAACTTCATATACTCAAGTGATTCAACTTAGTCACAAAGCCGAGTTTTAACCTTGATACATACAAATCTTAGAATAAATTCATCAACCAATGACTAGTCTAATTATATAGGTTAATCTAACCCTATATATTTCAATCAAGACCCAAATGATCAACCCAACCAAGTAGGTTATTCCCAACTTATAGGTTTCAATGATCTATAAAGTACATATCCTACTTGAGTAGGTAAATATTAACATAAGGCTTCATCATTTAATTGAATAAAATTTTCAACCCTAATAGGTTATTCAGAACCTAGTGTTTCATTCGAGTGAAAATTAATGATCAAGTGATCACACAATTTTAGATTATTGATGTGGTTTGCATAGCATCACATCATACCTTATATTTCATACCATCACTATGGCTATATACCTAAAATTTATAACCCCCAAGTCTTTTTAGCACAATTGGATAACATTTCCAAGTCACTTCATGGCATTGACATATTTCATATTATACATGTACTCTAAACTATCTATGTATAGATCATAAATATCTACTTCTTGTATAGGGTAAATAGGAGTAATAAGACACTTCCTTTAAGCTAATCCTATTTCATCATTCCCAGTATGTAATACCAATGATAAAAAGGCACTCCTATTATGGAGTAAATATAAAAACTTTCATAGAAAACAATAAAAAAAAAATATTCCTTTTCAGAACCATATATTATGATTCACTATTGTAAGCATTCTCAAGAAAATCCAATCAAAGAAATCAAGCTCATTCTTTAATAATAAAAGATAATCAAAAGAAGACTAGATCCTCATGCCTATAATACACTCAACCAATTGATTGATTTCATGCATAGCCTTTCAAAATAAGATTGCTAGCTCACTCTACCAACTCACATCAATTCCTCACTACAAACACTTACTCAAGACAAAACTATACTCTTAAAGACTATAACTATTCTCTCAAAAAATAAGTCTAGCCCTCATAAATTGTAGCTCTTAGAATATTTTTAGTATAATATATTTGTAGATTATTGCATCCCAAATGAGAGAACTAGCTTCTATTTTTTTACAAAAGCTTGAGACATTGCAGCCTACAAAAAAGGCCGGTCATTCGACACCTTTCTTCATGTAGGTCGACTCACTTAATTTAGCTAAAGGTGGCAAAAATCTGAGTTTAAACTTAACATATTCTCTTATAGATCAACCCATTTATTTTGAGAGTTGCTAAAGACCGATTCAAATATGCACATGCTCAAATGATGGCAATCAACTTATAACCAAAATAGACTTCTACAAGAAATAAAGATTTCATAATTAGGTGTCATGTTGCAGCTAGCCTCCCTATATCTTTGGTGTGGTTTCTCTCTTTGAAATAGTCTATAGTTTACAAGAAACACTCATACAAAGTCTACTTGGTCATGGTTTATTTCATTGCCAAGGAAATGATGAATCGACTCATCTTTTATAGCATTTCAATCTTGTTGATTTGGCATGTTTCATGTTGTTACTTTATCCTATTCTCATGCATTTGAATCACTTTATAATATAGATCATAAATATTCCATTTCTTTATATAAAAGAGTCAAGTTTAAGTAATTCACTATTCAAAATTTTAAAATTCAAATTTTCATATAGAATTGACTATTGTTTAATTCCAAATCAGTCTTTATTGTTGCATATTACTATGCATATAATTTAACCTTTATTCATATCATCATATTAATTATTTGGCCTATAATACTTGCATAGCATATGCACAATTCTAGCTCTATTTAATATCATATATATATATATAAATATACATTTATATATGTACATATATATATATATATATGTCAATAAATAGCATTAATGCTATATCACACATATATATGTATATGTATATATATACTAATATATATATATCCCATGTCAATCAAGTATATATTCATTTGATATATATAAATGAATAAGATCAAGTTAACATTCATATAATGATAATATAGATTGTATATATATATATATTTCTCTATGTAAATGTATATGTATGTATACATATGCTGATACATCCATATGGATATTTAAATTTTTCAAATATATGTATGTATCAACACATGTATACATATGGATATATGTCTATATCTTGTATATATATATTCATATTCAATAGAAAAATTAAAGACATACATAATTAGTATCTTAGTGATACAAGATATACATGTGATGTATTTATACATATATGCATACATGTAATTTGGTCCCTATGATAATACCATACTCATAAGCAATTTGTTCATAATTATGAATAGGTACATCTACCTATGCAATGTTTTTACATTCTCCTTCATGTGTATGGTCTATTTTTGACATGCATCTGGAATCATATACATACATTCACGTTTCACATGTAAGACACCTCCGTTTTGGCTCTTTTGATCGAACAATGTTTTGTATTGGTTATGTCTTGTTTTCTGTTAGTACCTTGTCTATGGTACTCGGTTACTATTAATCTCTATCTTTATCGTGATTTGGTGTTATATTTTGTTGTGATGGTATTTGATCTTGATGTTATCATTATGTCATACTTTGGATTAGCATAGTGGATAATTGAATTAATGATGTTTATGCTTTTGATCATATTAATGATGTTATATTCGTCAGTTAGTAAGACTGTATTGGTGAAGGGGACAAGATTGCATCACTCACTTGCGAGCGCCTTGCGATCCCTAGATTTCCTCTTCACGGTGTGTATTTTATTTTGTTCATATTATATGTTGTTGTTACTTGATTTTCAGGTTGACAGGTACAGGACATTGATTCCACTTGGTTTCATAGGTTTGAGCATGTCCAATGCCCAACGGTATTCGATTGGGAGATAGTAACTAGGTTTCCCATGTTAAGTCACCACCCTAGTCATAAGTGTGTCATCAGTTTTAGTCTAGTTCAGTTGTTTTAATACTGTTTAAATTGTCAGGATTTTATTTAATTGCAAGTTAGAAAAGAGGTGATTTAAATGGCTTAAGGTATTTAAGTTGTTGAGTAATGAAATATGGAATTATGTTGAAATATAATTTATTTATTATTAATTTAATTTAATTAATAAATAATTTAATCGTTGACTAAATCTATTTAATAATTAATTAAATTAGTTATGTTGAAATGAAGTTAATTATGCATTTTGGAAATTATAGATTTTATTGAATTGAAATTAAGTTGAAAATTTTGAAAAAGGTTTAAATTTCATTTTTGAAAATTAGAAAATGCAAAAATTGGAAAATAGAGATATTTGGAGATATTTAAAAAAAAATGACTTTGGGGGTTGAAGAGATATTCTCATTTTTTTGTCTATTTTTTTTAGAGGAGGAAAATTGGAAAAATAAAGAGAGGAGAAAACCCTCTCATGGTAAAAATTTGAATTATTGATGGGGTTAGATTCGTTGGAATAGGATTTTGAAGGGGATCGTGCTTGTTGAATTTTGTGAGTCCTTGTTTGGTATGCTTGACAAACTTTGTATTTCAAAATTTGAAGGGCATTGATGTATTTTCCTTTTTTTTATATTTACTTGAGCATCTTTCTTCAAATTTATTTATAGAAGTATACTTGGGGATTGTAGTATCCTCCTATATCCATTTGTTTTGCAATTTTATTTGTAAATATAGTTTTTTTAATTCAAATTTTGATATTTTTCAAATATATGGGGTTACCATGCCCAATTTTTTGGGAATTGGGTGAAATGTGAATTTTATGTGAAAAGTGTTTTATTGGGCATATTTAGAGCCAAAGGGTATTTTTAGAAAATTGAAATTGAAATTTAAAATTTGAAGCTTTTCATCAATGGAGTTTTTGGGAATTTATGGTTTTCCAATTTAAAATAAAATTAGAAAAATTGAAATTGTGGATGTTTTATGATGAATTTTAATGCGGGGATAGAATTATCCCTATTAATTTTCGAGTTAGACCCAAAGGGTATTGCTAGAATTTTTGGTTTTTGAAATTTAAAATTTGAAAAAATTTCAAGCTATTTTAATGGTGTTTTGAAGAAATTTTTGGTTATTGGCCATTTAAAAAGTTGGAAAATTTTGGAAGTGTTAAGTGAATTACGATGTCTTGGAATGTGTGAGAGAAGGTGTACATTGTGAAATTTTGAAAGAAAATATTTTATATTTTATATATTATAATTTATAATATTAAAATATTTAAAAATAATATTTAATATTATATTTTATAATATTAAATATTAAATTATTAATCAAATGTTTAGTTATAAAGATTATATTGTTTTATTCATATGGTTTTAAATTGTTAATTTTAATGTATGGATATAATGATGGAATTTATACATACGTTAAAATATTGATTTAAGTATAATTGAGAATATTCAAATATAGTGTTCTTAGTCAAATTATTAGATTTATTCTGAAGTAATATTATTTGAAGGACAAATCTGGAATTTAATATAAATGTGTTTAAAGACAATAAATTACTAATTATTATGAAAGGAAATGGATTTAATATATCCAAATTAGTTTAATTCCTTGCAACTTGCCTTCGTGATTATTTCCTCAGAGTTCATGTTTTGGGGAAATTGGTTAAGTGTATTTAACCTGTAAGTCTTCCAGAGGACCCTAGAGGTTGGGGGTTATCGTCTTTTGATGTCAACTATTTGTTAATCCCCTTGGGTAGTGCATGAATTTATGTCAGTGATATACCCGGTTTCTACGAATGAGAATGTTTTGTGCCTCTTGTGAAAGGAGTGGATTTTGTAATGTGTGCCTCCTTGTCAAGAGCGGTTTTATTATTTTGTTACCTCCTGTGTTTGGAGATGGTTTTCTCTTTCTCACCTCCTAAGAAAGGAGTGGACGTGTTAGTCCTTGTCAATTTCATTTTTTACCCTTGTTGTTTGGATGGTAAGTGTGTTGTCAAGTAGAAGAGTGGCTTTCGTAGGGGCCAAAGCCCGTAAGAGGTAAATTGGATAACTTACGGAAGTGGTTTAATCAAGTGATAACTAAAATAAAACTTAGAAGATTAGGTGGTAATTCTCACTAATCAAGATAATTATGCCTCACTCATAGACACAAGGGCTCATTTAGACTTGGGATGAGTGGGAAGGCCTGGAATGGCAAGGTCATCTATCTTGTCTATACAAAAGGTATTTGATTATGCATGAGTGAGTATGGGGGTTGGGAATTTGGTAGAGGCCACTAGGATAACCATTAGTGGGGGCCAAAGCCTAGGAAGAATCCCTGAGGATAACCCATGATGAGCTGTGTGATGACACTCTGTCTAGGACAACAGTCAGTATTTGTTTTTGCTTTAGTATGTATAAGGCCCGAGGATCAGTTGAGGCCACCATCTTGATGATCTGTAGTGGGTAACTCATGTACTTGATCTTGTGGGTATGGTTTCCTTAACATACCTGATGTGACCTTAGTTGGTTCTTGTTTTTGTAGGTATGGTTTCCTTGACATACCTGATGTGACCATAGTGGATATTCAATTATTATGTGTATGGTCCTTTTAACATACTTAATCTACTTTAATTCTGGAAGTGATGTGACCATGTAGAGTTGTACTTATGTTGTGCTTGCATGGTATTTGAGTTGTTCTTATGTTGTGCTTACATGGTATTTGAGTTTTTCTTATGTTTTGCTTGCATGGTATTTGAGTTGTTCTTATGTTGTACTTGCATGGTATCTTGAGTTGTACTAGTGTTGTTCTTATGTTGTACCCAAGTTGTATGGGTGTTGTACTTGTGAAGTACATGTGATTAGTTGTTTCAGTTGGTTCAGTTTTGTGTCAACCTGTGTCTAGAGGTAGATGGTCTTGGCTAGGATTCCTGGTTACTATCTCCTAGCACAGGGGGTGGGCATTTGGGTTCCACTTGGTTGGGTGGCGTGCACCTATTTCCATTGGGTTCTATCTTCATGTTCTTGTGGATGAGACTTCCAGTTGGAGAGCTCGTTGGATTCAGTTTCAGTTCTTGCTTTATTTCATTTCAGTTGATCTTGTATTTCACCCCTCTTTGTTATGGAGGTGGAAGTTGTAACTATAACCTTATTTATTGGACTTGCCTCATTCGGGGAATGAGAGTTGTAATTGTAATATTTAATTATAGGTAAATGAGTTTGAAAGTTATCTATTATGCTTGGATGTAATTTATCTTGTATGGAATGTATGCGTACTTATTATCTTGAGTAGATAATTGTTATGGTTTCATTTATATTGTTTTTGTGGGTTGTTAAGTAGATTCTATCTCATAACCTTAGGGGATGGTTGCATTGGGAAGCAAACTTGTATATTAATTGTACTTAAACAAAAAAAAAAATTAGCTTGTTTAAGTAGTTGTTGCATCATCCTCTAGGGTTGCGTGGCGGGGCATTACATCACCTCACTAATTAAGCATAGTAATATACATATAAACATCATCCAAGAATGCACTCAACAGTAATCAAGACCCTTACTTATGAAAACCTATCATACTAAGCATTACTTACCAGTTCCCAACACAATAACTTTACTCAACCATTCTATTGTGAGTGTGTGTATAAGCTCAGATATTTTTCATAAAGGATATTCGATGAATCACTTCTCTTGAGTGATACTTCCCCTCCCTTTTAGAGGAATGAACCCATCTCTGCAACTAGATTAACATATTTCCAATGGTAGTTAGATTTTCATAATAAATCCATATGCGTTATAAAATTTAGCTTTCTCATATAGCAATGTATGTAAACATGTTTCCTCTTACAAAATTACATCAAGCATTTATCAATAATTTTCTCATAATATGTATTTCAATATTCCATTCTTTTAACAAATCATATTAAAATCAAGATTGCATTTAACATCCTATTTACCCATGAAGGTAAAAGTAAATCAGTAATAACAAGACAAGATGTGACATACTTCTCCCCTTGTGAATCATTGTCCCCAATTATTTAAATCAATTTACCATATAGATAAACTCATCTAAATTTTTTTCCTTACCTTTTTCATTTCAAGTATAAAATATATGTACATATATATATATATAATTTTTCTTTTGAAGCATCACCTCTTGCAATCTCGCCTTTTCTTGAGTTTGGATTTAGTGAGTCTTGGTAATGTATAGGGAAAATTTGTGTGTCTTATGCCTATCTTCTCTCTCATAATGCTTGTGTATTTTAATCACAATACCTCATATATACATCTCAAATAAAATAATACTTGTATCCTACATTACACCTATATAATAATGGCTAGAAAACTCATTCTCATTGGCAAATGAATTTCTCCTTAGTGTAATCTAAATAGAAAAGGAATGTTGGTGTATTGTGCACTACACCATGGGTCCCATCCTTACCTTTGGTATCTACACCTTCAAATAAGTCAGTAGTTGAGTTCTTCCATCACTTACACATCCATTTTCCTTTACCATAAAATAATTATCTTGACTTCTTGTCCATTTTGAGCATAACACTACTCTTGGACACCTATCAATTTTGAACATAACAATACTACTTCATTTTATAAGCTTTCTATCACCAAGGTTTCCTCAATAATTTTGGTCTATTATTCCTTTTTGAAAATACTTCTATTCTAAGGATAAACCTATTTATTAGCCTATTTCATATGAAAAGAGTTTTCAACCTTCATTTCCATATAATGGATCAAACCTCAACAATAGAATTTTATAATTATTCTACAAATAATTCAAGGTTTGGTTTATCACTTTTTCCTATCTAGCTATAATAGTATATTGAGCATTCATTCAATTGAATTTATTATAATATAATCATGGTTTAAGAAACCTTATCTTTATTTTCTTATTCTAATATGAGATAACCCTCTCAGGAACACTAAGCAACTACTTCACACCATGTGTTGTTTAGGACTAATATATTGTAATTCAAAATTTCCAAACAGTGTTGGTTACCTTTGTGACGTTGTCCACCATTATGTTATGTCAGTTCCATCAACATAGACATATTAAACTATCTTTTGTTCTACAAATCCCCCTCTGGAATCTCAAGAGAGTATACATGTCTAACCGATGATGATGTATCCTATCTTCATTTCCTGGAACACTATACAATATCTTGCCACATATGTTGTAGCATCTTACTCTATCTTTTTCTAGATTATTGTGGTTCGTCACTCAACAAGTTTTTTTTTCATTTCAATGTCATAAATATGACATCAATTCCCTCCTTTTATTCCTTAATCTCCTAATTGTTTTGGTACATGGGTTCTTTTACATCCCATAATAGGCTATTTTGACTAAGTGAATACCTATTTTGTGGACTCATGCCACATTTAATTCCCAAGTAATAATTGTTAGAAGTTTTGTGGAGATAAATCTACTTTATCATAAGACATCCATACCTATGATTTCTTCCATCCTCGGATCATTTTCAAAATTTTAAACTAATTTTCAGCTCAATCTATCTTTCCTGATGAGAATTGGTACGAATTTCTAGTAATAATACACATTCATTCATGTCAGTTCCTAAAAGATATCAGATTTAACTGCATACCTAATTACCAATCATGGAAATTTCCTTAATAACTCCAAATCATGAGTAATATAGATCTTTCCTTACCTATTCCTTATGAAATGATCTTCCCTTTCATGATCAATTATTTTCTATCCTTTTCTAAGGAAATAATTATAATGTCATTTGATCTTCCAACCAAACATATTTTAAGTATTGAGTGATAATATTCCTTTCTCGTTGGTCATAATCCTTTACCTTTTCATTATCTTCCAATAATTCCAATACTTCATTCTCATGGTAATGAAATATATATGACTTATTTAACATCATGTCTTATGAAAAAGAAAATTTTTCTTCCAAATTGAAAATATATTCACAATTTTCATTAGGGTGGGGTATTGTATATGGGTCAATCCACTCTTTTCCTTCCCCCCTTAGTGTTTCCATGACATTCAATCAACTCAAAGTTGATCTTCTAGCAAACATTTTCTTTCTCAAAATGATTTATCATTCCTTGCTATTGGATTTTTATTGCTTTTCTTACTTTCCTTGGCATGACTTGAATATAATTATTACCAAAGTTAGATTCATCATTGATCTCGAACCTCATAGATTCAACAATTATATTGGCAATAAAGAGATCTATTGATTAATCATCAGTTTTACAAGCTAAGAGACACTCTAATATACCAATTCTCTTTTCCATGTAAACCAATATCCTTTTGTGGATTCATCCATACCCATAAAGATTTTTTTCCTTACTAATTCTACTAATTTTTACACATAGTGTCACTCTTTATCCCATTTCCTTCTGAAACCTCTAGACATAAGTTTTTTTTGTTAAGGTACTATGCTATTTCTTACAATATTTTAGCTTTGCACAAAAATCACATTTTAGTCAAGAGTTCTCTATCCTCTTGGATACCTCCTCCTTAAACTATCTACTTCATTTGAAGATTTTAATTTATGCCAACAATGCATACTCATCTAGATTTGTAGTATTCTTACTGAATCCAAAATTCCTTGACTCCTTGCAACTATAGGTTGCTTCTAATAAGGGTTTTATTTCTTTTCTTTGCATCCCCTTAGGTTCACTTAGCTATTTTATATGGTGAAGGCTTGTATTGGTTACCCTTAATAACCTTCTTACATAACCCGATTGCATAATATTTCACAATCCAAGGGGGTATCATAATGAGTTGTTAGTTTAGGAGTATTCAACTCTAGGAATGACTTTTATCTAGTCCCAAAATTAAACAAGTTTCTTGGAATATTTTCATTTCCCATTGCTCTTTCCTCTTTCCATCTTCATAAAAGAACTTTTCAAGAATTACAATCTGATAAGGTTTATGCATTGTTTTCATAATGATCTCATAGGTTCTAGAGCTAAACCTCCTAGCTCTTATACCACCTGTAACAAACATGATGTTCTACTTTAAAAAAAAAAAAAATTCACCTCAAGTGAATAAACCATGATGTTATAACATAGCAATAAAAAAATCTCTTCTCCACAATCTAAATTACATGCACATTTGAAATAAACACTATTTAAAAATTCTATTGCAATTCATTATAATTTAAAAAATATTTCCATAACATAGATTTCATATTGAATAAAATCAAGTTTATCATTCATGATTACACCCTTCCATATAAAAGGGTACATGATACACACATAGCTCTTATGAGATTCATCTGGAAATAGATATACAAATTGGTCCTAGTGCTACCATAATGGTGCATACCTTCTAGATGTCCTTGCTCTTTAGTGCATATACTTCAACTGTCCCTAATGTTGGTGCAAACATTTGCAAACCCCGATCGCTAATTGATGAGGAGAAGCATCACTCAAGCAATTTTATACCAACCACAAATTTAAATATCGTACCCCACATATATTTCATATATGATAATGTGGCCCTATCCTTTGAGAAAGATATTGGTTGGTAAAACTCATAACAATAGCATATTTGAGTTTAGTGTTGTGTCGTACAAACTAGAACCTAATGATATCGTTGTATCCCCTATGAGTATGAAAATATTGAACTACAATACATGGAAGGAACACAATGAACTAAGAATGTAAATAAGGGAAAAATATACTATATTTTTGAGAGTATTCTCACACAATACCTCGAGTTGACAGCCATCCTATTCACATACACTACCTTAGCTTAATTTAGATTATGACAATTCTTATACTATGACTAGGTAATTTCCTTCCATAGGTTATCCCTAACCTCATAGATAACCTAATCCCCTTTTCCCAAACATAATGGTATCTCTACCAATAAAGCCTAATTATAAGTTACCCCCTTCAATATATATAACAATCCTAAGCATAACACATGAGATTTTCTAGTTTACAAATTAAATTTGCATAAACAATCTATTCACTTTGAAAGACAACCTAGCCCCAATTATAACTTTATAATCTAAAGTATAGCTACATAAGCCTCATTTACTCATAGACTAAATATTCATAAGTAAAGAACTTTAATTAGTAATATATCACATTAATAATTAATTCTCATCAAGAATGTATCCCCATCAATGAATGATGTCAATAGAATATTATTAAAATAAATAGATGATTCTATTTGAGAGTGGAATCTCCTTAATTAAAAGCGTTTAAACAAAGATTCTACTCTTGTCGATACTATAACTTTGTATTAAGAGTGTAATGACACTAATCAATTAGTGTCTCTAATTCACTAGGTAATTCCACCAATGTTTCCAAACATATATAATTACATATAATCAAGTAATTTAGCTTAATCACAAATGTGAGTTTTAACCTTGATACATCGTAATATTAGGATATAGTCATTAACCATTGATTAGTCTGATTAATCTAACCCTATATGTTTCAAGCAAGACCCAAATTATCATTCCAATGAAGTAGGTCATTCCAAACATATAGGTTTCAATGAGTCCTCAAGCACATATCCCAACTCAGTAGGCAAATATTAGCCTAAGGCTTCATCCTTTAATCGAATAAGCTTCCTGACCTTAATAGGGTATTCTAAACCTAGGGCTTCATTTGACTGAAAAGTAATGGCCAAATGATAATACAAGCTTATATTATTGATGTGGTTTCTATGTGGTAAATAAGAGTGTACTGATGGAAAAAGGTCCCCTTAACTTGACCTTCATTTAGTGTTTTAATAGTTCTAACATTTTCACATTATGTCTTGGGCCCTTTCTAAACTAATGGATTTAAACGGTACCTTGCAAAAGTGTTGTGAAGTGTTGCAATATGCTTTCACACTTTTCTAAGGTTTTATTAATTAAATAAACCTAATAAACCTCTTTTTAATGAAGTAAACATTAGTCATGCCTTGTTTAAGGTGTTGTAAAGTTTTGTAACACACTTTCACACTTTTCTAGGATTGTCATTACTAATTGGGCTTTGTTATGATTTAATTGGCCCTATTTTGCATCCATAATCCTCATTTATTGCATACTTTTGAGGATGATCCTGACACCAATCTTTAGCCAATTATAATTCAGATGTTTTAGGCTTGAATGGCTTAGATTTAGTGATATAGGAATCATTCACCACCTTGGGTGAATGAGTCCCACCTATATGTTTTGGTACCAAACCTAGTTTCACACATTTCTAGTCATTTTTAAATTTGGTTCCAAAAACTAGGCATGGTGGGAATAATTTGCTACCTTGGGCGAATGAGTCTCATGTGGGCCAAAATCAAAATTACTTCAAATTATTGGTGGGATTTTATTCTCTTAGATCTGATGTCAACTTGTAGTGTTTTAATTTTGGAAATTCTTGCATAATTGAGTATAAATACAAGTTTTTTTCACTCATTTT
Organism: Sequoiadendron giganteum; assembly: GCA_007115665.2. Classification (NCBI taxonomy): domain Eukaryota; kingdom Viridiplantae; phylum Streptophyta; class Pinopsida; order Cupressales; family Cupressaceae; genus Sequoiadendron; species Sequoiadendron giganteum. The sequence continues at coordinate 407,875,851 of CM021100.1, read as the reverse complement.
CATCTAAACATCCTAAGAATTCATGACATCAATCTTATAATTTTGTGAGAGAATTCATTCTAGAAATTTTGAGTTCATAGGAGAATTCAAAAAAATTCAAGGGTAGATTATCAAGGATTTTAGAGCATTCTTCAAGTACAATTCATCATGTCAAATACTTCATGCATCATGATTGTTATTGTTATAAAAATTGTGATGTAGGGTTTATGATTCAAGGAAGTGTTTCACTCAAGATCAACACCATTCAAGAAAGGATCAATATGTACATCCATTGCATCCATCTCGGGAATATTTTCAACACTTTATTAAAGGATCCTTGGTCAGTTCTAGCATTGCATGTTGTTCATTCATCATTCCTTTGTCTTATTTGATTTCGTTTCAAGGTTTAATCACCAACAAAGGGGTTTGAACAAGGAAAACCCCTATACAATGACCCAAAAAAAAATTCTCTCTCCTTTATGTGTGATTTTTAGGTCTAGGTGGTAGATTTACTAAGGAGCAAGATTAGAGAAAAGTTGTAATTCATTCAAAGTTGTCAAAGTTGTCATCAAGTCTTGGAGAACCCTGGAGAAGACCTAGAAGTTGCATATCAAATATTTGGATCTAGAAACCAATCAACAAGGATAGAGTGCACTAAGGAGAGTATATTGATACTTTGAAGCTTCAAAAAGTCCCAACTAGATAGATTCACCACTTCTAGTGAATGAGTCCAAATTTTAGTCAATTTTCATATTTTTGTAGATTTGGATATCCATTTCGCAGATTCTTATTCATACATAGTTTTCTAGAATCTGGATTGATTCACACAGTTTGGTGAATGATTCCCAGTCACAATTAAGAATAGATTTTCTAGTTTTCTAGAGCTCCACTCATCCATGTCTAGATTTCCAAGTGCACACATTTTGTTTTGTAGTTTTCTATTTCATCTCATTCACTTTTGTAGGTCATTTAGTATTACTTTCAATTGAATTAGGGTTTATGCATTTCACCTTGCATTTAATTATGTTTTCCAAGGTCTTAGTTGGTGGTAAACCCCTTGTGAGTTTACATTCAACCCCTCAGAAAACCCTAGTACAAGATTCATTTCTCTTGTGCATTGATATCTTTGGGTCAAGGATAACTTTAAGAAACCCCCCCTCGACAAAGTTTTAAAATCTTGGTGCCTTTATTAGTTTGCATTCAATGTCTAGGATAACCCTAGTACAAAATTTATTCCTTTTTCTTTGAGATCATTAGGGTCAGGGATAAATTTAGGAAACCTCCCCCGCTCGGTGAAGGTGTAAAATCCTAGTGAATCTTTTCTTTTATTTGAGAAAATAATTAATTTTCCTTGCGAATCTATGCACATTATTAAAAAAATTATAAAATTCTAGCGAGTCTTAAATAATAATTGGTAAAAATAATAATAACAGTGGTGAATCATAGTGAATAATCACAAAAAATATTAATTACAATGGCAAATCTCTCCTTTAAAAATTTGCATAGTTGGTTAGTCGAGTTCCCCCATATTTTTAATTTATTTTTGGTAATATTGAGGTAGGGGCTCAGGGGTGCCAACCACCAATGAGGTCAAGGGGTGGTGCCCTTTGTGGGGGTCAAGGGGGTAGAGCCCCCTTGCGGGGGTCGAGGGGGAAACTCATTGGATCACACACCGATTAAGTATTTTTTTTTAAATATCACTTTAAAAATAAGACTAAATGAAAAGTGAAATTGTTAACATTGGTTATCTTTTTAATGAGATGGTTACAAGATAATTTCATGATCTATATGTACATGAATTTAAAAGGCTTGTTGAGGCCCAAAATTTATTTGTGGCCACACGATTAAATCTAATCATGTGGCCCAAAAAAAATTTCAGGCCTCAACAAACCTTTAGAAGAGCATGTGCATATATTTTGTGGAATCAACCTATAGCTATCTGATTAAAAATCTAACTGTTGATTGATGTCAATAAATAAAATCCCTATTCAAGGCTAAAATATCCCTAAAATTAAATGGTAATTTATTATTAATGACATTTTTTCAAAAAATTAATGGTAGGATATGATATTACTGGTGAATATAATTAATATTTGTAAGTAAAGTATAAATTACTAGTGAATCAGTTCCAATGACACATCATTTCAAAAATAAACTATGCATAGGTTAATTAATCTAGAAAAAATTAAGTTTTTATAAAAACCTAGAGATTCATAATCATTTTTAGCGTGTACTATTCTCCATTTCTAGAGGTCCCAATTTCAATTATTCACCAATTGGTGAAGATTCACCACTAGATTTTTCCTTGTATAGGGTTAACCTTGAATGAAATTGGAAATTTGGGTGTGCTCTATGTTCTAAAACCATATGCTAGCATCCATCCGACAAACCCATCATTTGATTTTGGTGAACTTGCATTTAGGACATTATAATTATGATTTAGAGTGCATTATCATCCTAGATATTACTTGCATTAACATTGCGATGATTAACTTGCACTCTAGTGTTTCAAAACTTTTGATGAGTGAAATTTCATGTAACTTACATATTTTTGCATCTCACTTCATTAAAAATCATTAAAAATCTTCATTTCCACTTAGTACATAGATCATACAACATAGAAAGAGTAAATTTAAGCAATTAAAAATTTCTAAGAAATTCTCAAAAAAAACCCTACTAGAACTCATTCACCACCCTGGCTGAGTAACTCCCTATGGATACTTCGTATTGCATTTTCTAGCATTTCAATTTTATTTTATGTGTTTCTATTTTCTATTATTGCCTCTCTACTTCAGTTTCTAGAAATTTTGTTACAAGCATTTCATTTTTCTTATCTTCCATTACACTTGCGTTAACATTGCATTTAGTATCCCTTGTATGAATATTCAGTGTCCTATTTCCAATACTATAGTGATATGAAATTTGAGACTCATTTCATCCCATGATAGCACAATAATTATCGATCTTAGGTTGTCTAGCTCTTTCACTCCTAAAATTGACAATAGTACACTAGGTATGGATAATACCCTTGACAACTTTTTCCCTTTAGTTAGTATGCAATTTGAAACAAGGAATGATAGTGTCCTACAAGAAAAAATAATCCAAATTCACGAGGACCTAGAAAAATTACAACATCAAGTGAAAAATGGAAATATTTCAACCACTGCCATACTTACTAGAGATAAGTTTCATCACATGCTTGAATGTGAAGATGGGCTTGACCTTCTAAGAAACATAGATCAAATCTTTGGAAAAAACCTCACCCCAACCACTAGTTTTCCTTTACCAACAATCAATGTCACAAGCCAAGGATGAACTCAAATTCATCCCACAACAATTGCCTCAATACCTACCTATACCAACCCTTAGGACACAATTAAAATGCAACAAACTAGTAATGTGATTCTTTCCTTGGGTATTCCCACTAGCATCCCTAGTTCCTATGTGGCATCACATGTCATATCTCCCACCACCTTACCACCTATAATCATTCCATTCACTTGTGCTTTAAAAACATACACTCCTTCACCATGTTTACTTCCATCTCATAATGCAAGCAATGACCCTTTCATTAACCGACTTTCCCAAACTACTTCATCCCTTTAGAAGCAAGTTTCAACCATAAACCGAAATCAAAATGGCCCACCTACATATTATGTCAAAAGTAGTCCATTGTCATTTGAAATATTGTGAACACCAATGCCACAAGGTGTAGAGGTTCCTAGATTTGAAAAATATGGAGGGAAGGGAGATCCTTCTAACCATGTTAATGCCTATATTGCATTGTGCAATGAATTTTCCACTGATGATAAAATATTAGCTAAGATTTTCCCTAGGTTGTTAGAAGATAATTCCTTGGAATGGTTCTCCTCTTTATCGAGCCACTCAATTAGTTCATGTAATGAACTTGTTGATGTATTTATAAACCATGAGAAAAATAAATAAATTGTCTTATCAAAAGTTCAAGGCAAAGAAAATAACAGAACCATCCCTCTGAAACATGTTCATACCCATCATCAAGCCTACTATCCTTGATGAAGCCATGCTTGAACCTAAAAAACTTCCAAACAACCAAGATCAACCCAAGACATAAACTTCACCTACCTCCTACAAATGACAAAGACACAATGAAAATAACACTATCACACCTCCTAGAATAAAATAGGTTTACAAAGTCAAAGAGAAAGTGGTTGAATAACCTCCCTTGGTTCATTTTATTCCTCCCCTTAAGGAAGAAAATTAACCTACTATTGATCAACCTGCTCCTACACAAATGCAGCTTGAAAACAAAACTAAATGAAATAGAGGTTTTGGAGAGTGTAGGAATAGATTTTGTGCCCTTTCTCACAGGTTACATGAAGAATTAAACAAAGAAAATCAAAATCCAAACATGACTAAATAAATGCATGATGATCCTCCCCCTTCACTCAAACAAAAGAATCCAATACAACAACCACAACAAGATTTAAAATCTTCCATGGACATTACCATTCAACCTCCTATTGTGCTTAATTTGGATAGGGATGATGAGGTTGCTAAATTTGATGAAGAGGTACATAATGAATTGATTAGATTATTTTCCTCTTCTATTAGATTAAATGATAATTCTCCCAAGCAGAGTGTTGAACCTAGTGCTTCCCCTAGTTTGGCACTTGGTCTTGTCCCTTTCGCTAGTTTCCCACCTTAGGTATACAATCAACATGATTGGGAAGTGGATGACATTCTTTAGGTTGACTTGCTTGTGCCTTACTAGTCTATTTTGCAGTTTCATTTTATTTTTTGTGACTATATGTGTGTGATTTGATCCCTTTTGACATTATATTTGATGATCTATCTCTCTTTCTTTGTGGCATTCCTCTATTTACATCTTCATTCTTCTCTATTTCATAAAACGTTTGCTTTTCGCCTTTAATATTTTTCAATTGTCTTGTATTTTTCCTTTTGGGGATGATGCAAGGCATCGAGAAATTCATGTCACCATCATGTTGACCCAAAAAAATTTCCTTTATGTTTTTCTTTTTCTTGTGTTTTTCCTTCTAGGGATGACACAAGGTTTCAAGACATTCATGTCTCTTCCATGTTGACTTGGAAGGTTTTCTTTGTTTTTTGCTCTCTTTGTGTCAGTCTTCTAGTCCTATGAATATTTGGGGAATGATGATATTTTGGAGCTCTCTAAAAAAATTATAGGAAAAACATACTGACCCCAAATCCATAGATCCCTTATGTGTTTTTTATTTTTATTTTGGGGGAAACCCCTCTCTTTTCTTTTCTCTTATGTGAAACAACTTAACTTAGAAACATAAGACTTGGCATAGAGATTTCCAAGTTGGCTCTCATGTCTTGTTTGATTGCATTTATAATTTTCTACTTTAAATTAATTGCTCTTAGTATGATGTATAACAATTTATTCAAAGTGGGGGCATAAATTCACATTATTTTTTGCATGTTTTCATGATTCTTGGTGTAGTCTTCTTACTTCATATGATGCATTTTTCATTTTGTGGATGACATCAGTTGTGATTTACCTCAAGAGAATAATCTCTGTTATCATATTACATTCATGTTAGTGGCTTGATGTGACACATTGCATCCCCTAAGTTGTGAATTTTCTATTCTTTGATTGTTCCTTTCTTGCAAAAATTAGGCACAATGTTCCCTAAGTTAAGACCTCACATGCACTACGATAGAATCTTTTGAAAACTCCCTATTTTTTATTATATGGCCACCTTGTATAATAAACTTTGCATGCCACTTGAGCCATGTTGTTTGTTCATGAGTTCTAAGAATACACAATTTTTATTTTCTGATGAAGCTCAAAACTTATTTCCTTTGTGTGGAACCTTATTAAAGTTATCAAGAGGTATAACTTTGGTATGGTTTGATAAATAATCTCAACCAAGGCATGACTTTACCCATAGCCACCCACATGTGTGTGAGAGCATACCAGCCATGAGTAGATAGCCAGGATTTCCATTGCCTCGGAGTGAGTATGTGTTTTATAGAAAAATAGCCTAGATCTGATCCACATCACATTGGACAAATAGTTAAAGCTTGATCCACCTTGTTTCCTTTCCATGTTATGACTTTATGTCTTAAATAATTCATGATTGTGTATTTTTTTTGCTCTCTATATCATTTTCACATGTGCTCTTTTGTAGTTATGCTGATTTTCCATAAGACATTGGTCCTCGATGCTTGTGCAACCCCCTTGGTCATGGTTGTCATTTCTTATAGCATTCGAGCATCTAAACCCCATTTGATCATTGTTGTATTCGGTCTACTTTAGTGTGAGTTGGAAGAAATTTCCTTGACTCACTAAAGTGGGGGCTAATGTAATGATGGGAAAAGGTCCTCTTAACTTGGCCTTGATTTAGTGTTGTAATATGCCTAATAGACTTACATTAGGTCTTGAGCCCTTGTGAACTAATGGATTTAAATGGTACCTTGTTGAAGTGTTCTGAAGTGTTGTAAAATGCTTTCACAATTTTCTAAGATTTCATTAATTAACTAAACCTAATAAACCTTTTTTTAATTAAAATAAACATTAAAATTTGCTTGTTTAAGGTGTTGAAAAGTTTTGTAATAGAATTTCATACATTTCTAGGCTTCTCATTAATAATTGGCCTTTCTTATGCTTTAATTCGCCCTATTTTGCATCCACAAGCCTCATTTACTGCATATTTTTGAGGATGAACCTGGCACCAATACTTAGTCAATTAAAATTCAAGAGTTTCAGGTTTGAATGACCCAAATTTAGTGATTTGGGACTCATTCACTGCCTTGGAAGAATGAGTCACACTTGGATCTTTTGGTCCCAAACCTAGTTTCAGTTATTTTTAGGCATTTTTAAATTTGGTCCCAAAAATTAGGCCAAGTGGGACTCATTCTCCACCTTGGTGGAAGAGTCCCCTGTGGCCCGAAATTAAAATTATTTCAAATTCTTGGTGGGATTTAATTCTCTTAGAATTGATGTTGGCTTGTAGTCTTGCACTTTTGAGAATTCTTTCCTAATTGAGTACAAATACAAGTTTATCTCACTCATTTTCATCCAAACATCCTAAACATTAATGAGATCAATCTAAGACTTTTGTGAGAGCATTCATACTAGAAATTTTGAGTTCACAAGAGAATTCAAGGGAATTCAAGGGCAGATTATCAAGAATTTCAGAGCATTCTTCAACCATCAATCATCATTTAAAAGACTTCTTGCATCATGTTGGTTATTGTGCTAATAATTGTGCTGTAGGGTTCATGATTCAAGCAATTGTTTTATTCAAGATCAACAGATCATTCAAGCAAGGATCAAGATCTAAATTGATTGCAGCCATCTCAAGCATATTTGCAACACTTTATTAAAGGATCCTTGTTGAGTTGTAGCATTTCATGTAGTCCATTCATCATTTCTTTATTTTATTTGATTTCATTTCAAGGTTTAATTACCAACAAGGGGTTTGACCAAGGAAAACCCCTATCCACTAAGCTAACACATTATTTCCCTCTCCTTTGTGTGTGATTTACATAGATGGTATACTTCCTAACGAGTAAGATTAGAGAAAAATTGTAATTCATTAATAGTTGTCAACATTGGAATCAAGTCTTCAAGAACCTTGGAGAAGACTAATAGGTTCCATATTAGTGATTTGGATTTAGAAACCAATCAAGAAGGAAAGAGTAAACTAAGGAGAGTAGATTCAAACTTAGAAGCTTCAAAAAATCCCAACTAGATCGATTCACCACTTATGGCGAATTAGTACTGGTTTTAGTAATATTTTTTATTTTTGTAGATCTGGATACCCATTTGGCAGATTCTTGGTCCCACACAATTTTCTAGAATCTAGACTGATTCACCCAACTTGGAAAATGAGTTCCAATCAAAATTAAGATAAGATTTTCTAGTTTTCTAGAGCTCCACTCAACCATCTCTAGATTTCTAGGTGCACACATTCAAGGGTATGTGCAGGATCATCATGGAAAAAATAGGCCCTTAAGTGGCACAAAATCTAGAAAAATTAGAGTTACGCAACTTGACATAAAAGTTTGAATAAGTTATCTATATTATTTCAAAATATGTGAGAATAGAATTTTTAGAAAATTGAATGTAGCTTCTAAATTAGTAGGTTTATTTACAAAAAACTAGAAGCTATTTGGTGAAAAATTTTAATTTCAATATAGTGGTACTTAAATTTCAAGGAAAAAAATAAAAAGTAGGTGTCTGTCTGACCACCCTAACCACAGTAAAATGATAATATTTTAGATATAATTAGAGGACTTGTGTCCCCATGTGATGCATATTTTTTTGTAATTTCTTTCCAAGTAAATAATTAATTATAATATTTTTATGACAACTTTTATAAAATATAAGGACTCGTATGTTTGACCACCTTAACTTGGTCAAAACTTAATGAAATTCATTTTTTTCTTTTTTAATCTTATATTATGTGAAGCATAGAATTTGATGCATGTTTGGGATTCAAAAAATATTATAATATTTGAAAGCTATAGATGTTTTTCAATCAACCTAAAAATCAAGACTTTAGTCGTAATTCAATAGAAAATGGATAGTAAAAATTTATTAAATTCAAAGTAAAGCAAAATTTATATTGGTGGAAAGCTGAGAATCTCCTTTAAAAACCCTTTTCATTTTATCAATTTTGGGTAAAAAAAAAGTTGTCAACCACATACCCATCATATTGCCACTTTTTGGCCCATCATGATCTTGTACATACCCTCAATTTTGTAGTTTTCTATTTTATCTCATTCACTTTTTGAGGTCATTTAGTATTAATTTGCATTGAATTAGGGTTTATGCATTTCTCCTTGCATATAATTATCTTTTCCAAGTTATTACTTGGTGGTGAACCCCTAGTTAGTTTACATTCAACCCCTAGGACAACCTTATTACAAGATTCCTATGTTCTAAAACCATATGCTAAAACCCATCCCACAAACCCATCATTTCAAGGAGGAATAAGACACTTCCTTTAAGCTAATCCTATTTCATCATTCCTAGAATATAATACCAATGATAAAGAATCAATCCTATTATAAAGTAAATACAAAAACTTCCATATAAAAGTACAAAATAACTTTTATTCATTTTCATAAGTAGATACAATGATTCACTATTGCAATAACTCTCAAGTAATTATGACCGAAGAAATCAAGCTCATCCTTTTACAATAAAATATATTTAAAAGAAGATTAGATCGTCATGCCTATAATATGCTCAACCAATTGACTGATTTGATGCACAACCTTCCAACAATAGCTTGATAGCTTACTTTACTAGCTCACAACAATTCCTCACTATAGCCTCTTACTCAAGACAACACTATAAGAAAATATCACTATAGTATGAAAAAATAACTCTAGCTCTCGAATTGTAGTTCTTAGAATATTTGTAGTAGAATAGACTTATAGATTAGAGTTTCCCAAATGAGAGAACTAGCTTCTCTATTTATAGAAACTTGAGAAATTCTAGCCTATAGAAAAGGCATGCTAGTTGACACCTTTTTGCATGTGGGCCGACTCACTTCATTTAATTAAAAGAAGGGTATAGATCTAAGTGTAAATTGAGAATATTATCATACAAATCGACCCATTTAATTTTACAGCAACTAAATATTGATTCAAATGTGCATGTATTCTCAAATGATGACAATCGACTTATAACCAAAATAGAATTCTAGAGGAAATAGAGCTTTCATAATTTGGTGCCATGTTCTATCCAACCTCACTATCTCTTTGGCATTGTTTCTCTCTCTGAAATATTGTATAGTTTATAGGAAATGCTGATACAAATTCAACTTCGTCATATTTTATTTCATTACCAAGGAAATGATGAATCGACTCCCCTTTTATAGTGTTTTAGTCTTGTTGATTTGACATGATTCATGTCGTCGATTTATCCTATTCTCATGTGTTTGAATCAGTTTACAACACAAATCATAAATATTCCATCACTTTATATAAAGCATCGAAGATTAAGTAATTCACTATTTAAATTTGGCCTCTATATAGTACCATGCATATATAGATATATATATTTATATATGTACATATACATATATATGTCACTAAAGGGCATTAAACTTATATCACATAAATATATATGTATATTTATATATATACATATATATATATATACATATATATATAGATATATATATATGTATATATACATATATATATACATACATGTCATTTGGTCCCAAAGATAATACCATACTCAAAAGAAACCTATTCATAATCGTGCATAATTACATCTACCTATGTACTCTCATGTACATGCTCCTTCATGTGTATGGTCTATTGTTGAAATGCATATGAAAGCATATACATATATTCACATATATTCACATCACAAATTAAGCATAGTAATATTTAAGTGAGAACTGATAGGTTCCAAATATATAAACATCATCCAAGAATGCACTCAATAGTAATCAAGACCCTTACTAATGCAAAACTATCATACTAAGGGTAACTTATCAATTCCAAACACAATAAGTTGACTCAGCCATTCTACTTTGAGTGTGTGTATAAGCTCAGATAGGTTACATAAATGTTATATGACCAATCACTTCTCCTTAGTGATACTTCCCCTCCATTTTAGAGGAATGAACATGTCCCTGCAAGAAGCTTAACACATTTACAATGGTAGTTAGACATTCATAATATATCCATATGCATCATAAATTTTAACAGATTCATGTAGAAATTTTTGTAAACATATTTAATCTTCCAAAACCACATTAATAATTTATCAACACTTTTCACATAATACCTATTTTAGTATTCCATTCTTTTAACAAATCCTATCAAAATCATGATTGCATTTACCATCCTATTTACTCGTGAATGTAAAAGTAAATCAATAATAACAACATGGGTTGTGACATATTAAATAAAACCATGTCACTAAAACCGCGAGATTACAAAACCATGACCACACATTTAATATTAGGCACTTTATTAAATTACTTTCCCCAATATTAAATTAATACATTTTTACTTCTTACATTATGTCCCAATGTTAAATACAACATAAAGGGGCTCCAATAAATTTTACTCCTAGTGATGCACATACATCTAGATTCCCCTAGGTGTAGCACACACATAAAAATAAATTAAACATTGTAAATTTTTTACAAGGTGTACAAAACATAACTCCCAAAATTATCCCACTATTATATATATTGCAAAAGGGGTAACACGTAACCTTAAAACATGTACAAGGGAACAATCACTATAGCCACATATACCATCAAGGAATCAGATTGCTTCATGTATTTCATCAAGATACTTATAACAAAGAAAGAAGGTGAGCACCATCCCAAACATGAATTCTTTCATCCTTCATCATGCCAATGCACAAAGATAAGAAGCTATCCCAACAAAATCAATACAATTTGTCACAATGAAGCACAAGTCCTATCTCAATTGATATCCCAAATGCAAACACTAAATCCAAAGGTATAAATATACACTAGTAGTTGTGAAGATACACTAACCATAGTTGAAATATCGCCAACAAAAATTTCAAAAAAATCCAAGTATCCATACCTCCAAGGTATATAAAACATAGTAAAATCATGCCATCAACATATACACCCATAAACCAAAATCACAAGCTTCATGTGAAAACCTGCCAGAGAATGACATACACATCCAAGAGCTCCCATTGCACGGCTAATGCAAATATAAAATGATCAAGGCATACCAATAGCATCACATAGAAGGTGTAAAAATAATAATGTAGTACCAAAGAACATCCAAAATGATATGAAAAACATGTAAATAAATAATCTATACGAACAACTCTCACCAAAAGTCTTTGTATATCTCCCATGTTCTTCACAACCACCAAAGGAAATAGATAAAGGAATCTCCATGTCATCACCCAATAACATAAATGAAAACACATGACCACAACCTAGTGATCACAATAGCTTCAATGAAAAATCAAAACCAATGTAATGTGAAACCAAACATCTAGGAAAATTAAAAAGACCAAAGAGAGAAACATTGCACATCATACACCTACACAAAGTCCTTCTACACACCTCTCTAAATGCTAGTTGTGTGAAGTTTTATCTCCTCCACAACATCCCAATAGATAAGCCATAACAACACCCAAACATTCAATAACTAAGATCAAACATAAAACATGTATCATATAACTAACATTGATGTAAGCCTCTCAAAACAAGAAGATCAAACTCAATGTAATCATTCCCAATGAAGGAAGTCAACCCAATACTTCTCCTGAACTCAAAATCAGTGAATATACTCACAATGGATAAGGAGATAAATATGTCAAAACTTCTCAAATGAACTACCTAGAACCAAATATCCATAGCTCAAGATCCATATGCATGAGAAGACAAAGCATAAGTGTATTGCACCTAAAATAAATTATGGGAAATACCTCTCAAGTGATAATCTTCCAAGTAGAGAAAGAGTGGGGAATGAGAATGCTCGTCCAAAACATCCAAGTCATCATGACTAATCCAAAAACACTCTCCTAATAGGTGTAGGATCCTCAAACTTCTTACAGAAATATCATCAAGAGTAACCATCTCAAAAACATGTCTCTAACCACAAGAGTGTTCAACACTTCCAGAGACTAAGAGGTGGGGAGAATAAGTCTTATCAAAAAACTAATCCCTTCTAGAGCTTGCCGCTTTTCAGCACAACATAACCTTCTTTATCAAATCAAAAAAATTAAATAAAAGAGTAACAAAGAAGGATATGGCCATCTGTATTATCAAAATCTTCAACAATCATTAAGCAATGAAAGATATAGAAATTCTATTTCTAACTAGATCAAGAACAATGAGAAGTAAATGAAGAACACACACATGCACAAAAACACCAAATTTATGAGGAAAACCCAACGAGCGAAAAACCATGGTGATCTAGTTAACTCACAATATAAGGTGCACTACCAAAAAGAATTGCAAGAAGGCTCACTACATTAGAGAAAGATACAAAAAGACTTTTAGAACTGAAGCCAATGTAACTCTAGGAGCAAGATATAGAGGACCTGATGAGATTCAATATCTTAGAGCAAGATACATTTTTTTTTCAGATATTACAATATTTTCCAACAATTCACTCTACTCACTAAGGCATTAAAGCATAATTTATGTTTCCTTTCAAACTTTACCAAGTTATCTTTGTTGGACCTTCAATACAATTTATAAAGACACCTCTTCGCACTTGTACACTTCGATCATGTTCCATCTCAAATGATCTTACATTTATTGTCCATTTTTTATTAAATTATGTCCTAATTTGTCATTTAACCCATAAGTAATCTCAACTATCCATAAAATATATCATTTATAATTAAATAAAAATATTTAAACACTACTTCAAATTAGACAGAGCTAAATTAAAAATAGAATATATTTCTTATCATTACAATACTACTAATTACAATATTATAACTAATATTATCTCTAATGATTTTTCAGTTATTGTATAAAATGCAAAAAAATCCAACACAATCAAATCCAGAAGAATACCGAATTCTATGTTATGGATCGTGGAGACTTGATAGATGCAAAAATCTCTAACACAATCAAATCCAAAAGCAATAATGAATTCTATATTATGGATTGTGGAAACTTGATAGATGCAAAAAAATTTGACAAAATCAAATACAAGAGCAATATTGAATTCTATATTATGGATTGTGGAAACTTGATAGATGCAGAACACTCTAACACAATCGAATCCAAAAGAAATATTGAATTCTATATTATGGGTTGTGGAAACTTGATAGATGCAGAAAACTCCAACACAATCAAATCCAAAAGCAATATTGAATTCTATATTATAGATTGTGGAAAGTTGATTGATGAAAAAACTCTAACACAATCAAATCCAAAAGTAATATTGAATTCTATATTATGAATTGTGGAAACTTGATAGCATTAATTATTTAAGATATTATTTTCCATTAATATAATTTACGAAGTACATTGGCTAGTACAACTCTCACCAAAAGTCTCTGTATATCTCCCATGTTCTTCACAACCACCAAAGGAAATAGATAAAGGAATCTCCATGTCATCACCCAATAACATAAATGAAAACACATGACCACAACCTAGTGATCACAATAGCTTCAATGAAAAATCAAAACCAATGTAATGTGAAACCAAACATCTAGGAAAATTAAAAAGACCAAAGAGAGAAACATTGCACATCATACACCTACACAAAGTCCTTCTACACACCTCTCTAAATGCTAGTTGTGTGAAGTTTTATCTCCTCCACAACATCCCAATAGATAAGCCATAACAACACCCAAACATTCAATAACTAAGATCAAACATAAAACATGTATCATATAACTAACATTGATGTAAGCCTCTCAAAACAAGAAGATCAAACTCAATGTAATCATTCCCAATGAAGGAAGTCAACCCAATACTTCTCCTGAACTCAAAATCAGTGAATATACTCACAATGGATAAGGAGATAAATATGTCAAAACTTCTCAAATGAACTACCTAGAACCAAATATCCATAGCTCAAGATCCATATGCATGAGAAGACAAAGCATAAGTGTATTGCACCTAAAATAAATTATGGGAAATACCTCTCAAGTGATAATCTTCCAAGTAGAGAAAGAGTGGGGAATGAGAATGCTCGTCCAAAACATCCAAGTCATCATGACTAATCCAAAAACACTCTCCTAATAGGTGTAGGATCCTCAAACTTCTTACAGAAATATCATCAAGAGTAACCATCTCAAAAACATGTCTCTAACCACAAGAGTGTTCAACACTTCCAGAGACTAAGAGGTGGGGAGAATAAGTCTTATCAAAAAACTAATCCCTTCTAGAGCTTGCCGCTTTTCAGCACAACATAACCTTCTTTATCAAATCAAAAAAATTAAATAAAAGAGTAACAAAGAAGGATATGGCCATCTGTATTATCAAAATCTTCAACAATCATTAAGCAATGAAAGATATAGAAATTCTATTTCTAACTAGATCAAGAACAATGAGAAGTAAATGAAGAACACACACATGCACAAAAACACCAAATTTATGAGGAAAACCCAACGAGCGAAAAACCATGGTGATCTAGTTAACTCACAATATAAGGTGCACTACCAAAAAGAATTGCAAGAAGGCTCACTACATTAGAGAAAGATACAAAAAGACTTTTAGAACTGAAGCCAATGTAACTCTAGGAGCAAGATATAGAGGACCTGATGAGATTCAATATCTTAGAGCAAGATACATTTTTTTTTCAGATATTACAATATTTTCCAACAATTCACTCTACTCACTAAGGCATTAAAGCATAATTTATGTTTCCTTTCAAACTTTACCAAGTTATCTTTGTTGGACCTTCAATACAATTTATAAAGACACCTCTTCGCACTTGTACACTTCGATCATGTTCCATCTCAAATGATCTTACATTTATTGTCCATTTTTTATTAAATTATGTCCTAATTTGTCATTTAACCCATAAGTAATCTCAACTATCCATAAAATATATCATTTATAATTAAATAAAAATATTTAAACACTACTTCAAATTAGACAGAGCTAAATTAAAAATAGAATATATTTCTTATCATTACAATACTACTAATTACAATATTATAACTAATATTATCTCTAATGATTTTTCAGTTATTGTATAAAATGCAAAAAAATCCAACACAATCAAATCCAGAAGAATACCGAATTCTATGTTATGGATCGTGGAGACTTGATAGATGCAAAAATCTCTAACACAATCAAATCCAAAAGCAATAATGAATTCTATATTATGGATTGTGGAAACTTGATAGATGCAAAAAAATTTGACAAAATCAAATACAAGAGCAATATTGAATTCTATATTATGGATTGTGGAAACTTGATAGATGCAGAACACTCTAACACAATCGAATCCAAAAGAAATATTGAATTCTATATTATGGGTTGTGGAAACTTGATAGATGCAGAAAACTCCAACACAATCAAATCCAAAAGCAATATTGAATTCTATATTATAGATTGTGGAAAGTTGATTGATGAAAAAACTCTAACACAATCAAATCCAAAAGTAATATTGAATTCTATATTATGAATTGTGGAAACTTGATAGCATTAATTATTTAAGATATTATTTTCCATTAATATAATTTACGAAGTACATTGGCTAGTACAACTCTCACCAAAAGTCTCTGTATATCTCCCATGTTCTTCACAACCACCAAAGGAAATAGATAAAGGAATCTCCATGTCATCACCCAATAACATAAATGAAAACACATGACCACAACCTAGTGATCACAATAGCTTCAATGAAAAATCAAAACCAATGTAATGTGAAACCAAACATCTAGGAAAATTAAAAAGACCAAAGAGAGAAACATTGCACATCATACACCTACACAAAGTCCTTCTACACACCTCTCTAAATGCTAGTTGTGTGAAGTTTTATCTCCTCCACAACATCCCAATAGATAAGCCATAACAACACCCAAACATTCAATAACTAAGATCAAACATAAAACATGTATCATATAACTAACATTGATGTAAGCCTCTCAAAACAAGAAGATCAAACTCAATGTAATCATTCCCAATGAAGGAAGTCAACCCAATACTTCTCCTGAACTCAAAATCAGTGAATATACTCACAATGGATAAGGAGATAAATATGTCAAAACTTCTCAAATGAACTACCTAGAACCAAATATCCATAGCTCAAGATCCATATGCATGAGAAGACAAAGCATAAGTGTATTGCACCTAAAATAAATTATGGGAAATACCTCTCAAGTGATAATCTTCCAAGTAGAGAAAGAGTGGGGAATGAGAATGCTCGTCCAAAACATCCAAGTCATCATGACTAATCCAAAAACACTCTCCTAATAGGTGTAGGATCCTCAAACTTCTTACAGAAATATCATCAAGAGTAACCATCTCAAAAACATGTCTCTAACCACAAGAGTGTTCAACACTTCCAGAGACTAAGAGGTGGGGAGAATAAGTCTTATCAAAAAACTAATCCCTTCTAGAGCTTGCCGCTTTTCAGCACAACATAACCTTCTTTATCAAATCAAAAAAATTAAATAAAAGAGTAACAAAGAAGGATATGGCCATCTGTATTATCAAAATCTTCAACAATCATTAAGCAATGAAAGATATAGAAATTCTATTTCTAACTAGATCAAGAACAATGAGAAGTAAATGAAGAACACACACATGCACAAAAACACCAAATTTATGAGGAAAACCCAACGAGCGAAAAACCATGGTGATCTAGTTAACTCACAATATAAGGTGCACTACCAAAAAGAATTGCAAGAAGGCTCACTACATTAGAGAAAGATACAAAAAGACTTTTAGAACTGAAGCCAATGTAACTCTAGGAGCAAGATATAGAGGACCTGATGAGATTCAATATCTTAGAGCAAGATACATTTTTTTTTCAGATATTACAATATTTTCCAACAATTCACTCTACTCACTAAGGCATTAAAGCATAATTTATGTTTCCTTTCAAACTTTACCAAGTTATCTTTGTTGGACCTTCAATACAATTTATAAAGACACCTCTTCGCACTTGTACACTTCGATCATGTTCCATCTCAAATGATCTTACATTTATTGTCCATTTTTTATTAAATTATGTCC
The DNA here is from genome assembly GCA_007115665.2 of Sequoiadendron giganteum. Classification (NCBI taxonomy): domain Eukaryota; kingdom Viridiplantae; phylum Streptophyta; class Pinopsida; order Cupressales; family Cupressaceae; genus Sequoiadendron; species Sequoiadendron giganteum. Next base: position 407,858,209 of record CM021100.1, on the reverse strand, counting down.
TAATTTGTCATTTAACCCATAAGTAATCTCAACTATCCATAAAATATATCATTTATAATTAAATAAAAATATTTAAACACTACTTCAAATTAGACAGAGCTAAATTAAAAATAGAATATATTTCTTATCATTACAATACTACTAATTACAATATTATAACTAATATTATCTCTAATGATTTTTCAGTTATTGTATAAAATGCAAAAAAATCCAACACAATCAAATCCAGAAGAATACCGAATTCTATGTTATGGATCGTGGAGACTTGATAGATGCAAAAATCTCTAACACAATCAAATCCAAAAGCAATAATGAATTCTATATTATGGATTGTGGAAACTTGATAGATGCAAAAAAATTTGACAAAATCAAATACAAGAGCAATATTGAATTCTATATTATGGATTGTGGAAACTTGATAGATGCAGAACACTCTAACACAATCGAATCCAAAAGAAATATTGAATTCTATATTATGGGTTGTGGAAACTTGATAGATGCAGAAAACTCCAACACAATCAAATCCAAAAGCAATATTGAATTCTATATTATAGATTGTGGAAAGTTGATTGATGAAAAAACTCTAACACAATCAAATCCAAAAGTAATATTGAATTCTATATTATGAATTGTGGAAACTTGATAGCATTAATTATTTAAGATATTATTTTCCATTAATATAATTTACGAAGTACATTGGCTACTAAACAAAATACATAATATGTCAATAAATGGCATAAATTTATATCACATATATATGTATATTTATATATATACTAATATATATATCCCATGTCAATCAAGTGTATACTCATTTGATATATATAAATGAATTAGATCAAGTTAACATCCAAATAATGATAATATTGATTATATATATACATGTATATGTATGTATACATATGTCTATATGTATGTATCTTGTATATATATATATATATATACTCATTTGATAGCACAATTAAGTACATACACAACTACTATCTTATTCATAGGAGATACATGTGTGATGTATTTATGAATATATATATATATACATACATGTCATCTGGTCCCTAAGATAATACCATACTCATAAGAAACTCGTTCATAATCATGCATAAGTACATCTACCTATGTACTCTCATGTACATGTTCCTTCAAGTGTATGGTCTATTGTTGACATGCATATGCAAGCATATGCATACACTCACATATATTCACATCACCAATTAAGCATTGTAATATAAGTGACAACTGATAAGTTCCAAATATATAAACATCATCCAAGAATGCACTCAATAGTAATCAAGACCCTTACTAATGAAAACCAATCATACTAAGGATGATTTACCAATTCCCAACACAATAAATTATCTCAACCCTTCTACTGTGAGTGTGTGTATAAGCTCGGATAGGTTTCATAAAGGTTATATGACCAATCACTTCTTTTGAGTGATACTTCCCCTCCATTTTGGAGGAATGAACATGTCCTTGCAACCAAATTAACACGTTCGCAATGGTTGTTAGACATTCATATTATATTCTTATGCATCATAAAAGCTAGCATATTCATATAGCAATGTATGTAAACATATTTAATCTTTCAAAACCACATTAAGCATTTATCAACACTTTTCACATAATACATATTTCAGTATTCCATTCTTTTAACAAATCATGATTGCATTTACCATTCTATTTACTCGTGAATCTAAAAGTAAATCAATAATAACAAGATGGGGTGTGACATATTACATAAAACCATGTGACTAAAACTGTGAGATTACAAAACCATGACCACATATTTAATAGTGGGAACTTTATTAAATTACTTTCCCCAATATTGAATTAATACATTTTTACTTCTTACATTATGTCCCAATGTTAAATACAACATAAAGGGGCTCCAATAAATTTTACTCCTAGTGATGCACATACATATAGATTCCCGTAGGTGTACCACACACATAATAATAAATTAAACATTGTAAACATTTTTCAAGGTGTACAAAACATAATTCCTAAAATTATCCCACTATTGTATATTTTACAAAAGGGGTAACAAGTAACCTTAAAACATGTACAAGGGAACAATCACTATAGCCACATCTACCATCAAGGAATGAAAGTGATTCATGTACTTCATCAAGATACTTATAACAAGAAAGAAGGTGAGCACCATCCCAAAAATGAATGCTCTCATCCTTCATCATGCCAATGCACAAAGATAAGAAGCTATCCCAACAAAAGCCACACAATTTGTCACAATGAAGCACAAGTCCTACCTCAATTGATATCCCAAATGCAAACACTCAATCCAAAGGTATAAATATGCACTGGTAGCTGTCCAGATACACTAACCATAGTTAAAATATTAGCAAGAAAATTTTCAAAAAAATCCAACTATCCATAACTCCAAGGTATATAAAACATAGTAAAATCATGCCATCAACATATACACCTATAAACCACAATCACAAGCTCCATGTGCAAACCTGCCAGTGAATGGCATACACATCCAAGAGCTCCCACTACATGGGTAATGCAAATCTAAAATGATCAAGGCATACCAAGTCTACCAATAGCATCACATAGAAGGTGTAAAAAACATCATGTAGTACCAAAGAACATCCACAATGATATGCAACACATGTGAATAAATAATCTATATGAACAAATCTCACTACAAGTCTCCATATATCTCCCATGTTCTTCACAACCAACAAAGGAAAGAGATAAAGGAAACTCCATGTCATCACCCAAGAACATAAATGAAAAAACATGACCACAAGCTAGTGATCACAATAGCTTCAACCAAAACTCAAAACCAATGTAACGTGAAACAAAACATCTAAGAAAATAACTAGGACCAAACAGAGAAATATTGCACATCATACACCTACACAAAGTCCTTCTACATACTTCTCTAAATTCTAATTGTGTCAAGTTTGATCTCCTCCACAACATCCCAATAGAAAATCCATAACAACACCCAACCATTCAATAACCAAGATCAAACATAACATATGTATCATATAGCTAACATTGATGTAAGCCTCTCAAAATAAGAAGATCAAACTCAATGTAACCATTCCCAATGAAGGAAATCAACCCAATACTTCTCCTAAACTCAAAATCAATGAATGTACTCACAATAGATAAGGAGATAAATATGCCAAAAATTCTCAAATGAACAACCTAGAACCAAATATCCATAGCTCAAGATCCATATGAATGAGAAGACAAAGCATAAATATATTGCACCTATAAGAAATAATGGGTAATACCTCTCAAGCGATAATATTCCAAGTAGACAAAGAGTGGGGAATGAGAATGCTCCTCTAAGATATCCAAGTCATCATGACGCATCCAAAAACACTCTCTTAATAGGTGTAGGATCCTCAAACTTCTTACTGAAATCTCATCAAGAGTAACCATCTCAACAACATTTTTCTAGCCATGAGAGTGTTCAACACTTCCAAACATTGAGAGGTGGGGTGAATCAGTCTTGTCAAAAATTAATCCCTTCTAGAACTTAACTCTTTTCAGCACAACACAACCTTCTTTATCAAACCAAAAAGTTTAAGTAAAAGAGTAACAAAGAGGGATATAACCACTTGTATTATGAAAAGCTTCAACAATCATTAAGCAATGAAAGATATAACAATTATATTTCTAACCAGATCAAGAACAATGAGAAATACACAAAGAACATACACATGCACAAAAACAAAAAATTTACGTGGAAAACTGAAAGAGTGAAAATCCATGGTGATCTAGTTAACTCACAATATAAGGTGCACTACCAAAAAGACTTGCAAGAAGGCTCACTACCTTAGAGAAAGATATAAAAAGACTTGTAGAACTGAAGCCAAAGTAACTCCAAGAGCAAGATATAGAGGACCTGATGAGATTCACTATCATAGAGCAAGATATAATTTTTTTTAAGATATTACAATATTTGCCAACAATTCACTCTACTAACTAAGGCATTAAAGCACAATTTATATTTCCTTTCAAACTTTAGCAAGTTATCTTTATTGGACCTTCAATACAATTTACATAGACACCTCTTCACACTTGTACACTTCGGTCATGTTGCATTTGAAATGATCTTACATTTATTGTTCATTGTTTTATTAAATTATGTCCTAATTTTTTATTTAACCCATAAGTAATCTCAACTATCCATAAAATATATCATTTATAATTAAATAAAAATATTTAAACATTACTTCAAATTAGACATAATTAAATTAAAAATATAATATATTTCTTATCATCACAATACTACTAATTACAATATTATAACTAATATTATCTCTACTCGTTTTTAGTTATTGTATAAGATGCAAAAAACTCCAACACAATCAAATCCAAAAGCAATACCGAATTCTATGTTATGGATTGTGAAAACTTGATAGATGCAAAAATCTCTGACACAATAAAATCCAAAAGCAATAATGAATTCTATATTATGGATTGTGGAAACTTGATAGATGCAAAAAAATCTGACACAATCAAATCCAAAAGCAATATTGAATTCTATATTATGGATTGTGGAAACATGATAGATGCAAAAAACTCCAACACAATCAAATCCAAAAGCAATATTGAACTCTATATTATAGATTGTGGAAACTTGATTGATGAAAAAAACTCTGACACAATCAAATCCAAAAGTAATACTGAATTCTATATTATGAATTGTTGAAACTTGATATCATTAATTATATAATATATTATTTTCCATTAATATAATTTAGGAAGTACATTGGCTACTAAACGAAATACATAATAGTAAGTTCGCTACTAAACCAAATAGTTCGCTACTGAACCAATTACATAGTCGATATAGCTGACTGACTAGACATAGCACTCTACATAGAGTGGTTATTTATTTGTACTAATTACCATACGGGATCTTCATTTAATGCGGCGAAAAGGGTTAAGGATGGTCCATCCGCTTGTGTCTTTGCATGGGATTTCATTGTGGCAAGCATAGCCACATGTAGAATTCCAATACATTGTTAACACAACAGAAGGGCGGTATTGGGAATAACCTGGAGGCACCCATATCGCGCGCTCACTGCCACGGCATATCTCATTGTTCGGATCCGCAGAGCTCACTGCCACAGCTGTGTATATGTACGTCACTTCTTCCTTCAACACCTTTTATATTGCGCACAACAAAAGAATAAAAACATAAAAAATCAATATGCTTGTGTATATCAGCTGAGCTGAGCTGAGCTCCCCCAATAACAAGAAACAGAGTAGAATATAGTCAAGAAAATGATTGAACATACATAGGAGGTGAGCCATGCGTTGTCAGTGATATTGGTCATAGGCAGTACATTCGCAGGGTCCCAATGGCCCAGTTCGGTACTGTTTCCGATGATCTTGAACAGTTGCCCAGGCGAGGCTTTTTGAATCAATGCGAACGTCACAATCACATTTTGCCCCTGCAACCACACAAGTTCATTTGATTGTTAGAATCGCCGCTTACAGGTTACAACATGAACTCAATTAAATAAAATAGAATTGGCGTTACAGATAAGAAAGTGGTGTGTATGGTTATATACCGAAGCGGCGACTGTAAGCAAGCTTAGCACGCCGGCAAGCAGAAGCAGGGGGGGCAGACTTTTAACGCGGTAAGCCATGGAACTTTTTGTATTCTAAGCGATGCAAAGAAGTGTAGTGAGGAAAATAATGAAGGGGAATGGGGTTTTAAAGAAAATGGATGAAGCCCAGCCGCCCATGGGATGCGCGTTGTTGAAAATATTTGGCCTCTCGGATTCGAGGATGACGAAAATAAAATGTTTAGTCCTTGGTAAAGAAAACGTGCCGTATTTTGATGCCACGTTTGCCACGTTTGCCACTGGCCACACTGGAAATGATTCTCTTTTGGAGGATTTGATGAGCTCCTAGATGTCCTGCCAAAAAGTAATCTGTCGGCCTGGCTTGCGTTGATCTGAGGTACTCTTCATCTTCTCCTATAGCTGCAGGGAGCTTAGCGCTGGATAATGGCAATAACAAATTAAATAAAGCAAAATCTTATCTTGTGAAAAAGATAAAGCAATAAAATAAAAATCATAAACACCAGCATTTGCATCATCAGAAAAGGATATTTTTTGAGTTAATATGTTACAAAGTGCAATTCAATTTGTGCATAGAAAATACATTATTTTTATTTTTCATTTTCTGTATATAAAGATATTAAAAGTAAGATGCATTAGATTGTTATTTTTTTATGTATAGAATATTATTTGTGTACATTTGATATTATTTTGTAGATTAAGTTAATAATGATGAGTAATGTACTTCTAAAAAACTATTTGAAATATGATTTTATATATATATTTATAATCAATAGGAGGAATAGAAAGTTAATGATATGTACACAACATATGGGGATGGCTACTTGTCCAACCATCTTAGATAGAAGGATTCCTACTCGGAAAATATTTTTTGGGAAAGATAAAGTGGTAGAAGCTTGACAAGAGCAACTACATTCGTAATAGGTCTCTCAAAATAGTACAACTTTCCTTCCATTTGGAAGCACAATCTTATTATAGTAAAAGGAACATCAATGCAATTCATTTAAAGATGCATTATAGGTGAGATTTATTTGTTATTATTTTCCAACATATGGATAACATACTACACTTCAAAGGGCCATTAAAAAAATTGTGTAGATGAGAAATTTGAGTTGCAAGTGACATGATTGATCAATGTTAAAGCCCATAAATGTAGAATTTCGAAGTCATATTTCTTGCAAGAAATTGTAGTGGAATACTGAACAATCATGCTAATGGTAAATGAATTTTACAACTACCTAAAAGTTAATCCAAATTGGGACACCTAATAATCTCCAGACCTTGAATGTTTACCAGGCCATCATGAATACCCTTATGTTTCCTTTTTTTATACGCTCCTAATATTCTCTTTGTCATTTGATAGATGCACTCCAAAAAAATTCACTAATTTTGATGTTGGAAGGAATTGTAATTTTCATCACCTCTAATCATTTTGAAAATTTTGTACTACTATATGATGATCCAAAGCTAACAACAAGAAAAGATCCATACCCGTGTTCGATTAGTGTACACATACTAATGTAGGGCATGTAGAGTTAAATACTCCTAAAAAGGAAATCTAATGACCCCTTCCTCTAGCACAACCCCATCTCAATGAAAGACCAAAACCACCTAATATGCAAGCATAATTCACCCTTCAGATCTCAACACAATTCTCAAATATGCCAACTCTAAACTCTCTAGAAATTGTCCAAATCCCTCCTCTCCTAATTCTTCCTACTTAGACTTAATTTTAGGGGAGGGCAAGACCCTGATATTTCTATACCCAACATGCTTGTCCTAGCAACTGAGCCCCACATATTGCTCCATAGATGCGAGTTGCTTATCTAGCCATTTAAACATCACCTTGTACCTAGGATCCCACCACATTGGCAATACTGACACCATCAACTTCTACGTTCAACTACCTAGTGTAATGGCTCCCAAGAACAATTGTGTAATTTGGTGTGATGTCATGCCTATAATGGTAGTGTTTTCTACTAGCTTATTTCTTGAAAATCGTTATGTTCTTGTCAAGATATGTCTCAAAGGCTAACCAACCCAACTCCCCATCTCTCTGAACCGAAGCTCCTCTTCCAACAACCCCTGGCACTCAAAGGGAGGAATGCTCACCAGCCAATTGAAGCTTTCCATGTTATTTATTTGTTGCTCCTAACATTCCCCAAGGATAACAATGATACATACATAATGTATATATATGTTGTTCTATTGATTATAAAATACTTATTTGTTGGAGAATATATAATTTTTAAATGGGAGTGAATTGAATAAATCCTTTATGTTGTTGAGAATAAGGATTGAGAGAATAAGTTGATTGATCTCATTAGCATATGTGTATATACTCTTGCATGCATAGATTCAGATGCACGAGATGTGATTTGGGTAGAGTTAGTATGAAAATTTTATGAAACCATACAACAGTAGATTTTTTTAATGAAGCAAACTAAAATCAAGTCTTTATAGTTTTTTTTTTTTCAATATATTCGTACTAAATAAAATTTGATTCATAGATTCTAAAAAACAGCTCATTGAATCCATTCCAAGTGACTTACCTGAAGACTATGCACAAGTCGTGCCATGCTATTGACAATGCTAATAAGAAAAAATTCAAAAAAAAAAGAAAATTTTGTGAAACCCTACCACACCATATGTTTTTTTAAATGATGCAAACAAAAACCAGCCTTTCTACAGCTACTGGTTCAATCTATTCACACTGAATGAGATATGAAGTGATCAATAATTTTTAGTTTTTTTGAATAGAAAACAACAAAACAAAAATAATCTGGTCGCATGGAAATTCCAAAAAAATAAAACTCATTGAAACCTTGGCAAGTGACTAAGCTCAAGACTCTGCATAAATTGTTTCTCCTATCAACCATGCTAATAAGAATAATGGGAAAAAATTGTAGGAAATACCTTAAATAAACCATTACATAGAAGATTCTTTTTTAAATGAGAATAACCAAAAGCAATCTCCCTATAGTTACTACTTCAATCTATTTATAGTAAACAAAAAGTGATCTTAAAAGTATCTAAATACAAGATTCTGTGAGGTGACTAAAATCCAATTTAATTCAAAGATCTAATACTTTGTAACCTTTAAACAAAAATATTAATTATGAATCATATATTATTTTTCTTGCGCGAGGCAAGGAATGTTTCTAGCAACTTGGAATTTCTTTTCAAGTGTGAGACATATTGAATTTCAATGGGTTGGGCTCACACTATATAGCATATCAAGTAATAAAATATAGTTGGGTTTTTCTAAGTTTGGTTGTGGTTATTATTTTGAAGATATTATATATATCTTTTTGTCTTGAAGGTAGATTAATATAAAAATTATAATTGTATGATATAGGTTACGATTATATATAAATAGTGCATTTGAAAACCATTCATCTATTATCTCAAGAAAATGGACAAGGGGCAATTCAATTATTTCTTCATCCTCTATACTTTTTTTGTTCCTTTCTATTAACTTGCATAAGCCTCTCCCCCTCTCAAGCTTGTTAGGCTTAATATCTATATAATACTCATGTACATTAGTAATCCATGAGGATCTCTTTTTCAACCCTATCTCCTACTGCATGAAAATAGTCTTCATTATTGTGTTAGGTACATAAATAGTGGAATGAGAATTCAAAATATAAAGCATGAATTGATTTGGTACTCTAATGATCTAGAATATGTATTTTTTTTAATAGAAGAATACTTCAGTTCATGCTTCTTTAGAGGGACACTTCATAAAAAGGATCTTCTATTCTCTCTTAATTATAATTATTTAGGATGGAAGATAAGGTCGTTTCAAAAGAATAATAGTAAATGTTAAATTCCCTAGTAAAATTTGGATAAGATAACATTGGGGAATATTTTATTATAGATATTATATAATTGAAATATCTCTTACCTTATTTTATCTACTTAAAGATAGCATTAAATTTCATTGTATCCATAATAGACTTTTTTATCTCTAAAAAATCAGGTACAAATTTTCTTAGGAAAATAGTTTAGCCAAAGAATGACCTAACACCTAGTTTACTAGAAGGTTACGATTATTTTTTTATTTCTTTAACCCATTCTAGATCAATGTGAATTCCTTATTTGGATACAATGTCCCCAAGTATCTTACCTTTCATTACTCCAAAGATAGATTTATTTATATTCAAAGAAATAGCTTGCTTCCTATGTCACAACAACACACATTCCAAAATGTACGAATGTTCTTTTTGTTTCCTCAAAAAGACTATTAAGTCATCCAAATAGATAAAACTCACATTGTTCCTTAGATTCCCAAAATAAAGGTCCATAGCCATCTAAAACGTTGCACCAAGTTTTGGAAATCCAAAATGCATTTTGGTGAATGTTGATTTGCGTTGATCTTCTAGAGCTAAAATACCCTAATTATATCATAAAAGAGCATATAGAATTGAAATCATCTTTATCCTAAAATTGTTTATAAAATGTGGTCTATAATTGGAAGCGGGTAAGTATCTTTAAGAGAAGTCTACTTAAGATTGTAGGAATATTAATAGATTCTAGTTTTGAACACCATTTTTTATTTTTAACAAGAAATATGTCGGAAACCCATGTAGAATGACAAATTAGATAAATAATCTTAGATTTGGGCATATTATCCAATTCTAAAAAAATAGTGCATGCCACCTTTGGATTAAACTATCACAATTTATATATGTATGGAAGAGCCCTAGGTTTCATAGAGATATGATTGAACTCACCACCAGTAAAATATTTAAGATCATCATAACACCATGTGAACATGTCTCTTTATTCCTTAAGTCAACCAATGAGCCTTATTATTTCCTTCTTGGGACAACATTTTTTTATGAGAACAAACTTGGTATGATTTTCTAAACCAATATTAACATTTTTTGTATTCAAAAGAGTTGCATGTGTGCTCACTAATATTGGTTCTCACATGATGATCATGTTTTTTAAACAAGTCCTCTAATAAAACTAGACCCTTTTGGGTGGTATTTCCTTCAAATAGCACAACTCCTAGGCCCATTAATGTCTTTTCTCTTGGATTTGTTTTGTATGTAGTTAAAGAGCCTTCAAAAAGAAAGTTTTAAAATTTTCCATTCCATTCAAAAAAAGTAATTACATGCTTTTCATCATCAAGAAAAATTCATTTTTGGTCATTATCTGGCATGTTGGGTATGTAAACCAAATCAATCAAATAGACATCATTTTCAAATTTAGGATGAGGAATCAAAATTAAAAAGGAAAAAGCCAAACAATCAACTTTGATTTTTTCCTCTTGGAACCACTTATATTCATAAGGAATCAAAACCCTAAATTTCATCCCAAACCTTATTCTAATAGTTTTTGTGCCTTTAATTTTTGGTTTGGAACTTGTTTCTATCCTATTTGACTATTGATTAGGCATCTCTAATTACCTTGTGCTACCCAATTCTTTTCTTTAGAAAGTTGTTGACCTAAGACCAAGGCTTCATATTCAACCATAATATTGTTGGTCTCAAAATATAACATAGTATTTGAGAAAAATTTCTCTTGTAAGAGATATAAGAACTTTCCTAGCTCCAAAACCAGATAAAAATCAACTTCCATCAAACTACATTTATTTTATTTTGGATGATATATCAGGAATGAGAAAGTTACACATATATTTTTCTTCCAAAGTAATCATGTTAGTGTTGGAACCAATTTGCAAATAGAGAATCACAATCCTTGGATCATCAAACTCCATAATAGTGTATTTCTCTTCAGGTTTAAGATTGAGATGAACATTCTTATCACAAAGAGGTATCAAAGCATGACACCAATTCAATTTAATTTCACCCCCTACATATCTACAAAATATCCTACTTATCAATATGCCATTACTAGATAAAATATCATCCACCAAAATACTTAAATTTGATTTATCTTATGCATATGCTACTAAAGAAACCTATGCATCCTTAATCTTCCCTACAAGTGGAACTTGTGTCGATTCCATAGAGTAAAATTTACTAGAAGGTTTATTTAATGAAATCCCTAAATCATGAGCTACCTTGGGAGGCATGAAATTATCCAAATCTCTAGAATTAATTATATAATTACCAAGTTTGCAAATAGCTATATATGAAGATACAAAAAATGGTTCAAACATATCTAAATTAGCAGTAGTGACAAGAAGAATATCACTTGGAATTATTTTGATTGGACCATCATTACTCATACGTTCATTTGACTATTGATGAATGGTGGATTTAGGAATTTTATAATCCCCTTTAGTACATTAAACCAATTTATCCAAATGATGAGGATTATTCTTAAGATAATCCATTTGATATATTCAATTTTTTGTCTTCTTACAATATTCAATAAAATCAAAACAATCATAAATAGGAGAGAAGAGTTATTCAATAGTTTATGTACCTTTCTCAACATTCTTAGTTGAAGTAGGATCCTCTTGAGTATTATTTTTGGAAAGGATGCATTTAGTTGTGATATGCTCTACTTTGGAAGGAGTATCAATATTTTCCTTGGCTTTGTCTTCCTTCTTTTGGCCCTAGTTCCTTATAAAATTGCTGCAAGAATATTTTTTATATCATGGAATATTTCTTCTTGTTTGTCAGATTCATAGTCTAGAATACTCATTAACGGTTTCCCAATTTTTTTATTTGTTTCCTCTTCTATAGTAATGTACTATTCTATTTTTTCACTAGTTTGAATCATTTGCATATACCTCATCATTTCTAGACATGAATGTCTGTCATGATCTATTCTCAAATTAAAATTACACATAGATCAGTTGTATGGTGATTACTTGAAGATGGGTGATCGATTGTTAATATTTGTGGAGGAGGAGAAAGTTTTGGTTGTGACCTATTCTATTGATTTGGAACATAATTCCTCCTAGGAAAGTCCTGATACAAAGGTGGTGGATTCTACAAGAGTTTCTATTTAAGAAAATGCAAGTCATTGGCTGAATTTTATACTATGGGATCCATAATATTAGGATTCAATTGTGCTTTCTATTTCTATAAATATTTATTCCACTTTCCTACACATAAGAAGTCATATTTAACCTCTATCACCATTTCTTTCGTTGCTTTATGCTCATAGCTACACAAGATCTTCTCAATTATAAAATTGCATTGAGAGATTAAGTGCCAATGAAGAAACACTTTTGGTTTTCTTTAGTAGGCCTTCTATCATTTTATATTTTATTCATTGTCTTGTTGAAACATGCAAAAAAATCTATAGTGTAGGTTCATGTATCCCTTTCTTCATTGATTCAACTATGTTAGTAAAATACACTCATCCTCGACATTTTTCAATCTATGCTCAAATTTTAGTAATATAATTTCTCATGTGTTGATAAACTCAACTAGAAAATTATATAGAACCAATCAAATGGTTACATTAGTTAAATCTTCTATAAATAAATAGACAAATACATGTATGACCCCAAGAACAACACATACACCAAATAATGTTTGATCTATTCATCTGTTGTTACTTTCCATCACCATTAGATTTTTCCAAGATATTTCAAGACCCTAGTGGTAAATCATGGAACTAATTCCCTAATGCAAGGGAACCTATAGCTACTCCCCGCATGGTTAGTGATTGAGAAATCACTAGTGATATATTAGGTTGAATATTAGCAACTAGAGGAAATGTTTTTCTATGTAATACCAAAGCTTGAAAAGTTGGAGATTGGGGAACATTCCTATTAGGTGATGTAGGCTTGCTAGTAGATTTAACCATTCATGTTGGAAAGATAAAGAGCATAAAAAATTAACCTTTTGAGAACTATCAAACTCTAAATCAAAACCACCTTTACTTCTATCTCCTATTGTGTACCTTTTGCTAGCTAACGAGTTTGACTAAGGAATAATATTTTTAGGAAGACTTGTAAGTTGATTACCTTACACTTGTTTGTCTTGATTTCCTATAGGTCGCCTTGGATACAAAATGATCCTTTCAAACACAATCAACTAATATATTTTTTGGAGTCTTCTAATTTCCTCTCCCAACTCTTCTTCATGTTCTGAAACTAAATTAATTTCTAAAACTTGTTGACTACCTCTTTTGAATACTTAAGCTAGAGTATTCAACTAAGAGTTGATATCTTCTTGAGCACTTGACATGCGCCTAATAAAGATTTGATTGTACAACTAGAATATTGTAATGATGTGGTAACACAATAATTATTCATGACGAAATAAATTGAATGCATGAAAAGAGGATATCATCACAAACTTTTTTGATTGTTCGATGTTGACCCCTAACAAAGTCCCAAAAATCTATTAGTAAATGAATTTTTCACTATGGAAACTAGAAAATATTCCAATAGTTTTAGATATTTCTTATGTGATTACAATATTCCTCTGTATTTGAGAGGGGCAAATCAGTTGTATGACCGTATGTTGTATTTTTAAATTTATTTTTAACCAAAAGTACTTAAACGAGTGAAAAAGACTTAACATTACAAAAATGAAAAGAAAACTCAAACTAAAAATATACAAGTCTCATTACAATTTTCGTGTACTTTCTTATAACGATTGTAGATTTTAGATGATAACACATTCAAATCAAGATACTAGGAATTGAATATGTTTTTAAAATTTAACTCATCGAATATTGACTATTCACTTTCACAAACAAAATTTAGGATAACAAAGGTCGTAAGGCACTTAACACATGGAAATATTAACAATGACACATAAAAACACCATGAATGCACCTTTAAAAAAATTTTCCATTACTTTGAAGAAGTGTAAAATTCTAAAATCCTTTATGCATATTTGTGAGAATCCAAAATGTCCCCTTTACAATCACCAAAGATCTATATATAGAGGCTTGGTTATGATAACTAATTTGTATCTAACTAATAACTACGAAGATAACTACCTTTTTACAATTTTGAGAAATTAAAAAAAAGCTTTATTCGAGTTAAGCATTTCTAAATTTTCTTCGAATTAACATCTATTTTCTAAATTTGTTTGCAAAATAGAAAAATAATTCATATTATATAAATATTGGTTCAAACTTAAATTTTGACTTATGACTTGAGAAAATAATCAGGTAAATTACTTCACTACATGATTCATTTCCCTTTGTCTACATCATCTCTAATTCTTTCTAAAGAAGCCTGTTGCATCATATCCTAGATTTTATGAAGAGAAGACTTCACTTTGTATGATTTGAATAGCTTGATAGTGGGAAAAAGAAATTTATTCTTAGGAATGATAAAATTGGTAATTATTAATTTCCAAATACCTGGCTCTTCTAAATGCCCTAAAATTCATAAGAAAAATTATGCATATAACTCCCACATGTATCTAGAGCCACCAAAACTCCACTCAACTTCATCATTATTTCTATTTCAAATGATTGATTTTTAAAAAACTCTCTATTGATCATGTCTTCAAAATTCCTCTTGATAATTTTAACTTTATTCTTTATCAATGAATTTGGTTTTATTTAAGGGAAATCATTCTAAACCTTAGTCTTCACTTGTTCACAAATCACCAATAGTTTCTCTTGTTTTGTTAAAACCAAATTGATGATTACTAGTTTGCATTCAACACTATGAAACAAAGAATTAGACTAATTTTCTTCTATCTTTGAAAATATCTTTTGGGAAACATAGACATTAGAGCCTATCTTTATCATTTCCTTAAGATATTTTAGAACCCTCTAGTAAATTAATTGTTTTCTCTTGATGTTGTTTAGTTATTTTTCAATTCCTTCTTTCTTGACTTCCACTTCATCATAAATCACCTTTGATCTATTCAATTCATTTTTCTACCACTTTTCCATAAGATTGATATTTATGAACACTTTCTATGAATCCTTTCTCAATATTTACCTTAGGAACAAGAATTGCAAAAGAATAGATTACATCTCCATCTAAATTAGATATGTCTATATTATATTTGAGATATGAAGTCAAAGTTTTTCCTTGTTTCTATTGCACTATGTTGTCATTAGTGTTGTCACTGATGTCAGACTATGGTGTGGATATGGTGAGAAGGTGCCTATGGTGTTGAGCAAGGGTTGCAAATGTAGGCAGGTTACTTGGTTTTCAAGTTCTTTTGATAAAAAATTCATAAAATATATAAGGTGACTTGAAAATATTATGTATTATGCTCCACATTTCTTCATAATTGAAGATGTGCTTTTGTAATTTGAATTTGATGATAAAAAGTCTTTGAAGGTGTTATATCTAGGAGAAATGAAATTTCTTCACATTTCTCTAGGCTAAAGTTTCTTGTCTTGTAGATTTGGTAATGTGTTAATATTTCCTATACCTACCTTACCATGGTTTTTTTAGCATTCAACTATTCTATAATCTCGCTTCATGATTGGTATCTGAATGAAAGTTTAATTAGTTGCACATGATGACTGTATTCTTAGTTTTTTGTGTTTGTGCCATTGTTTCTTAATATTCTCATGATGTTAGAAAAAGTTTGGATGTTGTGTAATGCTTCTATATAATATGCAGGATGTTTTCAGACTTATTAAAATGTGAGATTGGTTGCTTAATAGGGTTGTAGTGGTGGAAAATGTATCCCTCTACATTTTCACACTTGTTTAGGCCCTCCCTATTAAATTGAGCCTAATTTTGCCTTGATTTAGTGTTGTAATGTGTTTAACACATTCACATTAAGTCTAGGGTTGTTTTAAATAAAATGGACTTAATTCTACCTTATTTAGGGTGTTATAAAGTGTACCTTTACACTTTCACACTAATCGAGGGTTTTTATTGATTAGTTGGGATTCTTTATGCATTATTTAATGCATCTTTCCAAGATTAATCCTAAAATTTAAAAATATTGAATCATAATTCATGTGTTTTTGGATTGTATGTCCAATATTTAGTGATCTGGGACTCATACGCCACCATGGGCATATGGGTCCCAGCTAAGTTTTATGGCCCTGATTTGGATTTCACATTTAACTAGGAATTTCTTGAAAAATGTGTCCCAAGCTTAGCCTAATGGGACTCATACACCCCAACTAGCATATGAGTCTCATTTAGCTTATACCTAAATTAAATTCAAATTCTTGGTTTGATTTTATTCTCCTTGATCTGATGTCGGCTTCTCGTGTTGTCATTTTAGGAAGTTTGGTATAAACAAATATAAATAAAAGGTTATTTTACATATTTTCTCTTAACAAGACCTAGAAATATTTATGAGAAAGTGTGACCTAAGAATTCAAGCATTTTACCAATTCAAGAGTCTACAAGAGCTTTCAAGAGATGATTATCAATCTTTTTTGATCATTATTCAAGTATCAAGCATCATGTCAAAGTCATCATGCATCATGTTTATTTTTGAGCTAACATTTGTGATGTAGGGTTTCATGATTCAAGCAAGAATTCAAGTCAATACTCATATCATTCAAGAAAGAGTCAAAATATACATTCATGCTAGTCAATGATAACTTTAAGAAAACCCCCTCAAAAAAAGATATAAAATCTTGGCGAATCTTTCTGTTTTTTAGGAAAAAATATTAATTTCTATTGGCGAATCTTTCCTTTTTTTCAAAAAATTTATATTTTATTGGCAATTTTTTTTACATCAGTAAAATTTTGTAGAAATTTTTGGTGAATCTTGAAAATAATAGGACAATGAATTAGTTATTATGGAAAATATATCCAATCTAAAACTAATTCTCAAGTAAAAGTAGGGGCCCGAGGGTGGAAATTATTAATGGGTTGAAGGGGTAGACAAAAATATTTACTTTCCAACATTGTTTTCAAATATAATATAATGGATCTAATTGTATTTTTCAAGGTAAAATGTACCCATGATCTATAATTCTCATGGGGCTCAAAATTAAATTTAGATCATTGATCTAATGACCCTCATTGTACTCTGTAAGGTAAAGTTTACCCACAATCTATAATGCTAAAAAGACCTAAAATAGTGGGGCCCATGAGCATTATAGATCATGGGTACATTTTACCTCTTGGAATACAACATGGGTCATTAGATTATATTATAAATTGTAATGCCCCGCCACGCAACCCTAGAGGAAGTTGCAAACAACTACTTAAACAGGCTATTTTTATTTTTTTTAAGAACAATTAATAAGAAAGTTCACTACCCATTGCCAACAACCTCTAAGGTTACAAGACAGAGGTTATATAGAACCTCAACAAAAAACATGAATTTAAACCATGTGAATTATTTAGATAATAATTAAACACATACATTCCAATTAAGATAATATACATCAAACATAAAGATAACTTTCCATCTCATTAATCCATTTATTAAACAATAAGGTTACAACACTCATTCCCTGAATGAGGCAAGTCAAAAAAATAAGTTTATAGGTACAAATTCCACCTCGATATAAAATGAGGGGTAAAATATTACAAGATCAACTGAAAGGAAATAAAGAAAGAACTGATACTGAATCCCAATGAGCTCTCCAATTGGAAGTCTCACCCAATGAACATAAAGAAAGCCCAATGGATTAAGCTTCATGCCACCCAACCAAGTGGAACACAAAGGCCCACCCCCCGTGCTAGGAGATAGTAACAAGGAATCCTAACCAAGACCAAAACCTCTAAACACAAGCTAAATCATAACTATACCAAACTGAAACAACCAATCACATATACCTCACAAGTATAACACAAGTACAACACATGTACTTCACAAGTGCATCACAGGTACAACTCAAGATGGTTACATTGCTTCCAGATATAAAGTAGATCAACTATGTTACGAGAACCATACGCATAGAATTAAACACTAACCATGGTCACATCAGGTATGTTATGGAAACCATACCCACAATAAACAAGTACCAACTGTTGTCCTAGATAGAGTGTCATCACACAGTTCATCATGGGTTGTCCTCTAGCAATCTTCATAGGCTTCGGCCCCCACTAAGGGTTATCCTGGTTGCCTCAACTGAATCCTGGCCCTCATACTCACTCATGCGGAATCAAATAGCTTTCGTGTAGACAAGATAGATGACCTTGCCATTCCAGGCCTTCCCACTCATCCCAAGTCTAAATGAGCCCTTGTGTCTATGAGTGAGGCATAATAATCTTGATTAGTGAGAAGTACCACCTAATCTTCTAAGTATTATTTTAGTTATCCCTTAATTAAACCACCTTTGAAGGTTTCCCAGTTTACCTCTTTGGGCTCTAGCCCCTATAGAACCCACTCTTCTATTTGACAACACACATACCATCCAAACTCCAAGGGTAACAAACTGCAAACAAACAAGATATCAAGACCACTCCTTTCTCAAGAGGCAACATTAGTTCAAACCCTCTCCAAAAACTAGAGGTATCAAGGTAACAAAGTCACTCCTGACAAGGAGGCACAAATCACGTAATCCACTCCTAATCCAAGGAGGTACAAGACATCCCCATTCGTGGAAACTAGATTATAATCTGAATACGTACCATGCACTACCCAAACCAATCCCAAGGTTGACCAACACATTATGAAAACCTACTACCTTAAAAACCCAACTAGAAGACTTGCCCAAGGCTATGACCCACATTTCCTAGATGATAACATAAACAGTTCACAACCAAGGCAAGAATTAAATCTACTTTGGGTTCACTTAACCCATTTCCTCATTAGCATTCAACCATTTATTGCTTTAAATAAATTGAATTAATTTCCTTCTTTCAAATAAGAGATAAATTAATACCAATTATTTAATTTCTCTACTAGCATTTAATTAATGATAAATTAACCGGATGATCAAATAAATCAAGATTCAATGATGTAAAAATAATTCTTATCCTCTCATTTAAAGGTAATCATTCAAAACAATCTACTTGTTGAAACACATAATTTAATATCAAAGTTATTCGTCTATCAAAACAATTTTTTATAATCAAAGTAATGAATTTAATCAACATTACTATGTTTCATTTCTTCAATTAACTTAATTCTTCCCGTTAAACAAATCATTCTATTAACATACATATACACATTGTATATATATATATAATTAAAGAAAAGGGATATATTTATATATTGATTAAAAAAACATATATAAATATATATATAATAATGTTATAATATTATATAATATAATATCATATATTAATAAATTTTATTTAAACCATAATAAATATTAATATTTAATATTACACAATATAATAATAATATATTATTATATATAAAAAAGGAAAATGCTTTTTGTTGACCTAGGTGCGCATGAAAACCCTATCGCGTTTTCATAGGCCATGGATTTTTGTCAGGTCGGTGGATTTAGTCGGGTGTTGACCGCGGATTTATATAGGCGGTGATGGATTTGTTTGGGCACCGACTATTTCCACAGTTAGCCCCCACAGTTGGGGGTCGGCGGTGTTTACATCGCCGCGCCCCACTGTGGGTGTTGGTTGTGTAAGCAGCCGACCCACGGTGGCCAGGGGAGTCCGCACTGGGCACGACTCTCTCCCCATGCACCTCCCATGGGGGCACGGTGGGGACGTGAGTCCCCAACACCTCCCAAAAAAAAAAACAAATTATATTCCTTTTTAAACAACAACAAAAAAAAAGAAACCCATAGGCTGCGGATTTCAAATCGATTTTTTTTTTTTGGTTTAAACAATTTTATTAATAAAATTTTTCCAGCATAACCCCACAAAGAGAAAATAATATAAAATATGAAAACAAGTATATGTATATATATATATTACATATATTTTCTCTCATCCAAAATGAGATTTCAACAATATATATAAAAAAACAGAATTGAAATAGTAACTTATAACCAAGAATTCATTTAAAACTTGAATCAATCTTTTCTTAAAGAGAGAGGTGTTCTTCAAATTTGAAAGCAAGAATTTTAATGGTTTTTGTTTTGCACACAATCAATAGGTTTCAAATGTTTTTCCTTCAACACATATGCCTTGAATCTCAAAGAAAAACTAAATACAAAAGTAAGAACCTGCTTTTTTTTTAAAGATGATTGAAGATCCTAGTGGTGCCCCTGTTTCCCTTTCCAACTCCATAGATTCTTTCAGCCTTTTCCAAAAACCCACAAATTTCACAATCTCTTCCTGTTTCTCCTTTTATTTTTCTCCAAAACTCATGAACATCCAAATTGTGAAGCAAAAATTCAAACATAATGAGAAAACCTTTAAAATCCTACAACCACCCTCATGAATTCTTCAAAACAAAAATGCAAATATCTTCCTCTTTCAATTTTTGAATTCAAATTTCCTAAATTTACTTTTTAAAACATTTTCTTTTATTTTCAATTTCCAAACCAAATATCCACCAATTTCCAAAATAAATAATCTAATTCCGTTCAACACAAATAATTTAATTTAACACAATCTAATTTAATTAATTAATAAAATAAATCTTAATCCCAAATTAAATCATTTTATTAATCAAATTATATTAACTAGTAAATTAAACAATGTCTCTAACGTTAGAACCCAATTAATTTAATCAATAACTTTAAATACTTAAAACAATTAATTACCATTTACTAGCTTGGAATTAAATTGAAACAAGGCAAATTGAAAAATATTAAAGCAACTGGACCACACTAAGACCGATGACACACTATGACTAGGGTGATGACTTGGTACATAATCCTAGCTAGTATCTCGCAATCAAATACCGTTGGGCATTGGACACGCTCAAACCTATGAAACTAGGTGGAGTCGATGTCATGTACCTATAAAACTGCGAACAAAGAGTATATCTACATATATAAACACGTCATAATTAAAACACACCATGAAGAGGGAATCTCGGAATCACAAGGCGCTCGCAAGTGAGTGATGTGATACCATCCCCTTCACCAATATAGTGTAAGTAATTGACAATTCTAACATATTAATATAATCCAAAGCATAAACATCATTAATTCGAATATCCATTTATGTTAATTCAAAACATGACATAAAGATAACATCATATTAAAATACCATCACATCAAAAGATAACATTAACATCGCTTTATAGATAGTGATCAAATAACAGTAGGGTACCATAGTCAAGGTACTAACAGAAAGTACAACATAAGAGAATAGAGCACTATTCAACCAAAAGGACAAAACAGAGGGGGTATTACATAAATGAATGGTGGAAACTAAAGATTAGAAATATGGTCCTAAAGAAACTAATAATTATGAAATACTATTGGTGAATTAATATAGATTTCTACCATAATTTATAAAATTTAGGTGAATCTAATCTAATCATGTATCGAATATTATGGATTTTTTTTGGGTTAAATATTTTAATAAAATTAATTATTTGGCAATTTAAATAAGACTATAATAAAATTTTGTAAAAATGTGGCTATTCAAGTCATTTTGTAGCTCAAACTATTAGCCAATTTTGGATTCCCAAATTTCAACTATTAGCCAATTGACGAATATTAGCCACTAAAAAAGTCACTAATTCTAGTCATTTCATACATGTTTGGAGCATCTTATTCAAGGATTTGTTGAGTTTCAACATTGATTTTTCTTCATTCATTATTCCTCCTTTCTATTTCATTATATTTCAAGGTTTGATTACCAAAACATGGTTTGACCAAGGTAAACCCCTTTCTACTAATAAAACAACATTTTTCCCTGTCTTTAGTGTGTGATTTGTAGATCTAGATTTAAGATACATTCAAGAGAAATATTGGAAGAATTTTTCAAGTTTGCAAAGTTGTCACCTTGTCTATAGGATCACTAAAAGACACCTATAAAGAAAAATTTAGCGTCTCGGATCCAGAAATCGAGATTGGAAGGAAGACCAAAGATAGGAGAATAGATTCAGACTTTCACCTTCCCTAAAAGAGTTGAATAGGACTAGTATGCCACTTCTGGCATATGAGTCCCAGTATCGGGATTTTTCTAGATTTTAGGAGTTCTAGACTTGTCACTACTAGATTTTGTTTCTACCCAGATACTCCAATCTAGGACTAAATTGCCCAGCCTAGCGTATGAGTCACAATGAGCGTCAAAATCAACATTTTTAGCATTTCAAACCTTGTTTTAAGTTTCTATAGGTTTCCAAGTGCACCTCTTTACTTTCTCAGTTTTGATTTGCATTCATTTCTAGGTCATTTACACAAATTTTGCACATCATTAGCTGATAGGCTATTTTGTTTGAAGTTTCCGCTAGGATTTTTGTCAACCTAACCATGAATTGGATTTTCAAGCACTGAGGATGTCTTGGCTAGCAGTGAATTGATCGAGTTTTTTCATGGGGATGTCGAGGTTGGCAATTTTCTGGGTTGGTGGTGCTGAAGTTGGTGTCCTCGATACTCGGAAGATGAATGGCAAGTGTTTGCTCGTAGGAGTGTTAATGCATTTTGTTGTTGTTGTATGATGGGGGCGGACAAAGTAAATGCAAGTGGATGAAGTTAATACAATATTGAGTGTTGTCATGTGGGAAAGTATAGTTTGATTAAGTTGTACTATCGAAATACTCATTGTGGTGCTAGTTTCATAGCAGATTTGAGGTTTTTAAAACTTTCGTTCCCCGCAATCTATAAGTCATTTTTTCATGGGTGTTTTCCATAAGTGATTTATTTATTGTTTATGTTAAAAGTGTTGTTCTCTGGAATCTATAAGTGCTTTTACATGGGTGTTGTAGTGTGGGAAAGTATAGTCTGAAATGTGCTAGAAAATATATTGATTAAGTTGCATTGTGTTGTTGGTTTGATAGCAAACTATTTTGAAAATCGTTGGCTTCAGTACCGTGGTTTTTTTGATGGGAGGCTATTATAAAAATTGATGTCTTTCGCTCTATTTTATAGAAGATTGAAGGGTTTTAAAATTCTTGTTCTCCACAATCTATAAGTCATTCTATATGGGTGTTTTGGATAAATGATTTACTTATAGTTTATGTTAAAACTATTGTTGTCTAGAATTTGTAAGTCATTTTACATAGGTGTTTGGCATTATGGTTTTGTATGGATGGAGAAATTTTAGTTAAATATTTTTTCTTTCATAAAAAAATATTCTTAGGGTAAGTAATTTTTTTGTCCCTTATTTATTGTTTGTAGTTTTTTTTTTCGCATCTTTGGCATTATACCTATTACCATAGGAGCAATTGTAGCTAAATATTATTTCTTTCGTCAAAAAATATGGTTAGGGTTAGTAATTTTATCGCCCTCCATTTATTGTTTTAGTTATCTTTGTGCATCTTTGTCGTTACACCTATCAACATAGGGCCAATTGTAGATAAAGATAGGAGTGATTGGATATATATATATATGTGTGTGTGTGTAGAGGGCTAGTATGAAAGCATAAACATGTTGGAGATAAAATTAGTTTGGTGGGTGTTAAGTGTTATTCTTTCTAATATCTCTTGTATCTATTCAATTTATTTGTTTGAAGTTTCTGACACGATTTTCATCAAGCAAGCCATGAATAGTATTTGTCATGTAATAGCTCTTTTACAATTTCTCTATTTGTCTAGAATATTCAACTCTTTTTTATAACAAATTGGAGGGTTTTAAAACTATTATTCTTTGCAAACTGTAATTCATTTTAGATGGGTGTTTTGCATAAACATTTTACTTATTGTTTATGTTCAAATTGTTGTTGTCCAGAATTTGTAAGTCATTTTACATAGGTGTTTGGCGTTATGGTTTTTTATGGATGGAGAAATTGCAGTTAAATCTTTTTTCTTTCATCAAAGATATGCTTAGGGTTAGTAATTTTTCTATACCTCATTTATTGTTTTTAGTTATTTCTATGCATCTTTGGTGTGATACCCATTACCATAGGAGCAATTGTAGGTAAATCTTGTTTTGTTGGTCACAAAATATGGTTAGGGTTAGTAATTTTATCACTCTTTGTTTATTGTTTTAATTATCTCTGTGCATCTTTGTCGTTACACCCATTGACATAGGACCAATTGTAGATTAACATAGGAGTGATTGTATATATGCATATATATATGCAAAGGGTTAGTATAAAAGCTGAAACATGTTGGAGATAAAATATGTTTGGCAGGTGTTAAGTGTTATTCTTTCTAATATATCTTTTATTTGTTCAATTTATTTGTTTGCAGTTTTCAACAGGATTTTTTTCAGCCTAGCCATGAATAACACTTGTCATGTAATAGCTCTTTTACAATTTCTCTATTTGTCTAGAATATTTAGTTTCAAGCAATGTAGCTCAAATTTTATCAATTAAGTTTATGGTGTTATAGGAATTTTGTATAGGTTATTGCTGCTTATTGGCTTTACAAGTTCTATTTAATGTGTGTTTGGTGCCAAAGAATGTAGCTCAAATTTTGAATTGACAATCCAACTCTTGCACATACTTCTTGTTTTATATGAATATGTTTACTGTGGGTTTTTTATCATCTGTGATGAATATGTTTAGTGTTGGTTTTTTATCATCTATGATGATTGATGAATATGTTTAGTGTAGATTTTTGATCTTTTGTGATTTACTTATGATTCTTAAGTGTTTTTCTAATACTTATTTTACAATTTCCCTATTTTTTCTATAATATTTAGTGGAAAATTATGTAGCTTGAATTTTCAACTGAGAAGCCAACTATTACATAGAATTTGTTGTTACACCTTGTCTAGATAGTGATAGAATTTTAGGTAAGCAGGAATATGCTGTAAACTCAAATCTATACATGCATTTGAGTTGAGCTAGGTTCATCAATTTGAATATTTTTTGTGAGTAATTTCACATACATAGATGTCCATATCTCAACATTTTTGGTGAAGGGAAATTGGAAAATACCTATTAGAAAAATAGCTAACAATCACAAGAAAATGACAGATGCTGGAAAACCCACAGTAAAAAGAACTTTAAAATATGGAGAATAGAATAGGAAAACTATGATAATGAACAATTTGGTATGGGGAAATAGAAAAAAGAATATCATGAAGAACAATTTGTTATTGGGAAGTTCAAATATTTAAGAAAAAAAAGAATATCATGAAACATATTTGTACAAGACAAAAAGTGAAATTGGAACAGAGCAATTAGGAAAAACCTTAAGAATTACAAGAAAATGATAGATGTTCTAAAACCCACATTAAATAGAAATTTAAAATATGGAGAATAGAAGAGGCAAACTATGATAATGAATAGTTTGTTCTAGGAAAACGGAGAAAAAGAATATCATGAAGAATAGTTTAGGGTGTGAAAGTTGAAACAGATGAGGACAAAATAATATAATGAAACATATTGATATAAGACACTACCATTGCACATAATTAGCAAACTCCACCTCTTACATAAATATACCCAGGTAGTTTGTTTTAGGGAGCTTCAAGAAGATCAGGGAAAAAATAATATCATGAAAAATATTGATGCAAGATTCAAGCTATGTTCTTTGATAATAAATATTGAAGAAAAATAGAGAAACTGTATAAGAGGTGTTAGAATAACAATTATTTTCTACAGTTCATCTTACATGGGTATTTTGCATAAAAGAATTTTGTATATTATTTAATGTCAATCAATGTAGCTCAAATTTACAATTAAGCATATGGTGTTATACACATTTTCTAAAGATTGTTGCATCATATAATTGTTTTTGTAGCTTAAAGAAAATGGGTATTGTCACAAAGAACTGGTTTTACATAATTGATTTCGCAAGTTCAAAAGATATATGTATAAGCATGGAGAAAAAAAATAGTCTGGTGGATTTTAAGTAGTATTCTAAAAGCTCTTTTATCTACTCAACTTTATATTTTTAATTTGAGAAAAAAAAATATCATGAAAGATATTGGTACAAGACAAGAAGCGAAATTGGAAAAGAGCTATTAGGAAAACGCTTAAGAATCATAGGAAAATGATATATGGTCTAAAACCCAGATTAAATAGAAGTTTAAAATATGGATAATAGAAGAGGTAAACTATGATAATGAATGCTTTGTTATGGGGAAGTGGAAACAATAATATGATGAAGATTAGTTTATTGTGGGGAACTTGAAATAGATGATGAACAGAGAATATAATGAAACATATTGATATAAGACACTGCCATCCTACGTAATTAGCAATCCACCGCTTACATAAACATACCCGGGCAATTTGTTTCAGTGAGCTTCAAGCGGATCAGGAAAAAAATAATATTATGAAACATAGTGATACAGGATTTGAGCTATGTTCTTTGTTAGTGAATATTGAAGACAAATAGACAAATTGTATAAGAGTTGTTAGAATAAAAATTATTTTCTACAAGTCATTTTACATAAATGGTCTGTCTATAATATTTAATGCCAAGGAATGTAGCTCGAATTTAAAATTAAGCTTGTGGCATTATATGCATTTTTCAGAGATTTATGCATCATATAATTGTTGTCATGGCCTAAAGAAAATAGGTATTGTCATAAACAACTAGGCTTAAATAACTAATTTGGCAAGTTGAAAAGATATATGTATAAGCATGGAGAAATAAAAATAGTTTGGTTGCTCTTAAGTATTATTCTAATAGATATTTTATCTATTCAAATTTATATTTTTAGCCAATAGGCTATTTGTTTGAAGTTTCCACTAGGATTTTCATCAGCCCAACCATGAATAGGATTTGTCATCTAATAGCTCTTTTACAATTTCTTTGCTTGTTTATAATATTTAGTGGTAGGTTATGTAGCTCAATAGACAAATAGGTAAATTGTAAAAGAATTCTTACAAATGTACGTAAGAACCACAAGAAACTAACATATGATAAAAAAGTCAACTTTAAAAAACGGAGTATAGAAAAGGAAAACTAGGATAATGAGCAGCTTGCTATGAGGAGCTGAGAAAAACAATATCATGAATAACACTTTGTTATCAAAAATTTCAAACAGACCACTGTGGCTCCTTTGAGAATGCAACAAGAATTTATATACACAGATGTATATCTAGAAAATTGTGTATGCTACCTTTATTTGTATTTAGGTAGAATTTCATTTAAAAAGAGTTAAAAATAGCATATGTAAGTAGTATTTAGTTTTCAGAATTTGCTACAATACAACCATAACATTAAATGATATAGCATTGAGATGTTGATAATAACAAAGCATTTAATGGTGCAGTATGTTCAACATGTTCATAAGAAATCTGTAAAGTTGATTGCAATTTGGCAGTGAATGTCACTATTGAAATTGAATACATTGAAAAACACCGAAAACAATCTTGATTGCATTAACTTGGACCCATCATCTTGATTACCATTGTCTAACACTGTCAGCAATCATTTCCCATTCTTGTTTTGTGCTCAAAGGTGGCTAGGAGTTCCCCTTAGGCATATATATTTTAATAAGCTCTGAAGTTAAAAACATGGTGTTGGTTTGGATAACTTTTTATGTTTGCTTGTTGTTCATTTTGTGCACTATGCAACTCTTACATAATGCCCATTCTATGCATATTTAGGGTAAAAATCATTAACATAGGAGAAATTGCAAACTAATAGCTCCTCCTCTTCAAATTTATGAGGAGAACAAACATCCAAACTGGATTTTCCCTCAATTGACTAGCTGAGAAGGCTATGAATTCAAACCTTTTTTTGTATATAGTAATACCTTGTTTTGGAGTAGACAATATCCTATAGGAGACAAAAGATTTGAATTCGTACCCTTCCTAACCAGTCAATTTATGGAAAATCCAATCTAGATGTTTGCTCTCTTCATAAATTTCAAAGGGAGGAGTTACATAGTGAGGAAAAAGTATGGTATACACATCTATTTAGATATAGTAGTGTGTATATAAATAGACATATATATGTGTGCATATGGATATATATAGTTATATGTGTATATTTTTAAATGTGCAGACAAAGGGAAAATTCAATGGATATATGTACTTAATCATTTCTATTCTTATTGTTGTATATCCTATTGTTTCGATAAGAAAGGGTGTAAGGACCAACTAGCAACATATACAAATATCTGCATATAGCTATATGTAGAAATATAGTAAAATAATAAAAAGTTGCATGGATACATATACAAGAAACCTCAAAGATAAACAAATATATATAGTTGTATATACATATGCATTTATCATTTGTATTCTTCTTGATGTATCCCCTAGTCTTTCAACAGTATTAAATGTGGATTTCTATTCTTGTTCTTGTATCCCATGTTGTTTGATCAGTATTAAAAGTGGAATGGTTATAGATTGATATTTCAAAGTTATCTACCGATTGGAATTGGGATTTTGCAATACATTAATGTTTTATTTTTATTGTGAAATAGAGCTATTAATTTTTCAACTCAAATTATCATTTTGTCACTACAAAAAAGTCCCTAGAACTATGTCTATGGAAGCGTTCTTTTTGGATGGGTCTCGAGAGCCCCCTAATATTGATTGTTTGACATCTCCCACTTTTTCTATTGCGAGGTATGACTCTGAGGGAGTTGACCCTGATTCTTTAAGTATAAATTTCCTTTTTCTTATAGCTATTGTAAATTTGGTGTCATTGTTTCTAGTTTTACTTCACTTTAAGGTGTATATACACATGGTTGAACTTGACAAAGCATATAGATATGCAAGGAGATATGCATTGATATTTTCTACCGTACAAAAATATCCCTTTCATGTATATGTATATGTATATGTATACGTATGTATATATATATATGTATATGTATGTGTATATGTATATGTATGTATATGTATATGCATATGTATATGTATGTATATATATATGTATATGTATATGTATATGTATATGTATATGTATATGTATGTGTATCTATATGCATATGTATATGCAGAAGTTGAATGGTAAGTGCTTTCTTGTGCAAGGGTTATTGCATCTTCTTGTTGTTGTGCGATGTCGGCGATCGAAGTAAATGTGATAATCAATGTACCAATGTGGGAAACTATACTTTGATTAAGTTGTATTGTCAAAAGAGTACAATATGATAGATTAGATATGTCAACAGTAGATTTTCGCTTACTTTGTCATTGTGTGATGTGTTATGCAACTCCATGAAATTCCCATTCGACGTTGCTTAATATTCGTGGTCAAAGGTTTTGCTATAGCCCAAGAGCCTCCACGTCGCACCAAAAAAATGGTGAGGAGGGACTATAGTATGGGTGGTGTGGTTTTGGTTTTAATTCCATTTATTTTTTCTTGTGTAAATAGATGCTATTTGTTTTTTGATCGTCCATAGATATACATTTATATACACATGGATAAAAATATATTTTTTTTTACATGTTTATGTGTAATTACTACTTTAAATACATATATGGTTATACATGTATATTCATATATGCTAATATTCTTGATCTTATATGTATACTCCTAGGATGTGTGAGTACATTCAAGTTCCAAAACTCGGTCAATTGCTGATTTTAAAAATGCTAAAAAACACCAACAAAATAATTTGTACTATAGCCAACATAGAGAGGAATTTTTTGTGAAGCATCATAAAAAATGCATCCAACAAAGGCTAACTACATCAAGCATAGGTGCAAGCCTAGATGTTGACAATCTTCCCTCACAGCGCCCATTGGAAATGGTAGATGCCACCCCTTAAATATACAATCTCAAAACAATCCCCTTGCTACACCAAGACAACAATAACACTTGAAAGAAATATTCAATGGTTTCTACCTTTCTATGGTTAAGTAGATTTGGCAATGCATAGATGCACTTTCAAACCTTTCTATTTGTCAAATATGTAGGGAAAGCTACATAGGGATTCACACTGAGATGACGGGCCAACAATGACATGTGTAAGATGCTATTGTGAAAAAGGCACCCATGGCTTCAGCTATACCAATAGAATGGACCTAGGCCCACAACCATTGTTGCTAAAAAAGCTAACACAAGTTGAATAAATGCTTATTGTTAGGGTGGCTATAGTTTTACAAGTATCCCATGCTACAGGAGGTCAATTTATAAATAATGGTCACACGATAATCTTTCATCAAGATATATCAAGCATAGCAAAAAATTTTCCGCACCAACTACAAAACCTTAAGGTTGTGATCATACGATGCACCACTATTGAAGATGGTAATTACAATTTCTATGTTAATAAACTCCATGTCATGGATGCATTGAAATACAAAATTCAATATGACAAATACTACAATGATGTTGAGGCTCTTAATATGTTACCTGATGTTGTTGTTGATGTCTCTAATTTCTTGCATAGATGAAGAGATAATTCCATCAACTAGCTCAATAGATGTTGCTCAAGATGAAAATGGCTCTTCAAAATTTTCATCATTTATCCCTTCCTTTCCAAATGCTATATGAGAGCTCCAAGCAATCAAACAAGTATTAAAAATTAAAAAAAAGAGAAAAATATCTTGTGTTGGTTTGAAATTAGCTCTTCTCTTGTTAATGAATACAAAACTTAAGGTTTAATTACAATGGCATTCCCAACATTGTTTCCCACTAGAGAAGCACTTCCCCTCCAATCAAGGAATGCTCAAATTCACTTCCATGAATATGCCCTCCACTTAATGAGATATTTCGACCATAGATTTGATAAACATGTCAGGTTTAGGTATTTCCTCTACAACTTGATAATGAGACATCATAGCCAACAAACTATTTTAGTCTTTGTTAGAGCGGATATGGAAGAAAAAATTCCCAAGTCGTTGTCTACATTTTGTGAACATCTTCAAGCTGCTCCTGATGGCCATATAGCTAAGAAGTTGATGCAATTTGGGACATCATTCCACAACACTCGCTCTTTTTGGAACTCTTATCAAGCCCACCTATCTGCAATGATTGAAGAACTTGGCATACCTACCCTTTTTTTCACTTTAAGCTATGTAGACACAAAATGAGCTGATCTGAAAATAAATAATTTTTTTGTTGCTTGTTTGGCAATGGAAAAACAAAGAACTAATAGGAAGTGTTGTTCAAAATCCACATATAACATCTTTATATATGCATCATAGATTCTCCATTTTTCGTGAAGAGATGACTGAGAAAATTGGTCATGCAAAAGATTATTGATATAGATATGAATGGAAGCATCATGGATTTTCACATGTGCATGGTTTTTTATGGCTTCAAGAAGCCCCCAACATGGACACTCTTGATTGGTCCAATCATCATGATGTTACCATGCCAAGACACTTTTTGATCGATATGTTTTAGCTTGGAATCCATGTTGCCTTGCACAAAGATTGCTCAAAATGTACCATTGTTCTAAAGAAAATATGTGCTTTCTTTCCACAAGCCAGATTGTTTCCAATGATCCAATCATAGATTATGAAGAGCTACTAAATATAGTTCAAAGACACACAAAATGCTCTCAATATACTTCTTTAAGGAAAAAAGGAGAGCAATTACAATGTTGGTATAAAGCACCTTGGCAACAACAACTTACCTCTACATTAACATTTTATGTCAAGTCTAACAAATCATACAAGCCATCAAGAAATGATGATCACCTAAATATTCATAGCCCACCCATGTTTGCAATCTGGTGTACCAATGTTGACTACCAACAATTTTTTCTAGGAAAATTATTTTAAATTATATTTCTAAATATGTAACTAAATCTTAGAAGAAATCAGAAAATTATCTTGATATGTTGAAAAGACTTACAAATACAAATATAATTGAGGATAGAGCACTGCTTGCATATCAAAAATTCATGATGAATATTATTTTGGAGCATGGCATCTCTACACAGGAGACGTGCCATATGTTACAGAAATTGCCTGTACTCATTTCAAGCTAACAATATGTTTGTTTGAATGTTGGAAAAAAGTCACGGTTCCATATTAATAAAGGTGATGTTCATGAAGACTTGCCAATAAATTATATTCACTACTATATGTAAAGGACTCCAAAGCTATGTGATTTTTCCCTAATTGACTCAATCTACTTATATGCACATTCAAAGTAGTGCAAAAAGGCCAAATGGAAACCAAGATAGCAACTTGCAATTGTCCTTGTGTACCCATTGTTCCAAACTGTTCCCCTTGAAGATACAGAAATATCTGAGACATTTTTTTGGATTGAGCTTATCTGATACAAACCTTTCCAAATTATATAGACAGATATAGGTCTTGCTAAATAAGAGATCA
The DNA here is from genome assembly GCA_007115665.2 of Sequoiadendron giganteum. Lineage (NCBI taxonomy): Eukaryota > Viridiplantae > Streptophyta > Pinopsida > Cupressales > Cupressaceae > Sequoiadendron > Sequoiadendron giganteum. Next base: position 407,825,665 of record CM021100.1, on the reverse strand, counting down.
TATAAAATTTTGAAAGTTTTAAGAACATATGGTTATCATCCTTGGCATGTTACTAGGCTTCCACTTGCATCCACGATTGAAGAAGAAAATGGTAGTGATACTAATGATTTGAACCATCAACCTTGTATAAATGAATATGATTGGGAATTTTTCTCTCAACTTGGTGCCACTACTAACTTCAGTATAAATCAGCTCCAACTATTGGGTAGGTGAGACTCTGATATGAACCATTCATGGAATACAAACCATGTCCCTGAACAACTTCATTATATTGCTTTGCAGTTCATCCCATCAGCCAAGGCACAACATGAGCAAGCTACAATATAGTTTTTTCCTATAAATACATCATCCCATCAAATTTCACCAAAACAACAATTAGCTCTTCAAATCATTCAATCCCATCACATGCAAGCTTCCCTAAAAGGTCCTCTTTGTATGATCATTCAAGGGACAAATAGCATTGGCAAATCATTTTTGATAAATTATATTAGACAACAAATAAACATGTCTACTACTGGATCCAATAACTTGTTTCTCACATTGGCCCCCATGGGTGTTGTTATGTACAACATATACACCTCCACAGTCCACACAACCCTCTGAATTCCCATAAAGGATATGAATCCTTTCCAAGTTTAGACACTGACAATATTCCAAGAATAATTTAAATATAATCAATACATTTTGATAAATGAAATGAGTTTTCTAGGCGCAAATTTGCTGCTGAAAATAGATAGTTGATTGCACCAAGCATTCCTCGATAACCAAAGGGATCCTTTTGGAAATGTTTCTATCATCCTTGTTGGTGACCTTGTCCAGTTGCCACCTATCATGGATACCCCTATTTGTGCTTCACACTCATTTTTTGTAGACTTATGGCATACTTTCACAGTCTCAGTCACATTAGACACTATTTTCCATCAAAAAGGAGATAGCCCTTCCCAAAAAATATTTTAGGCAATCCTTCTCCATATAAGAAATGGTGAGGCTCTCCACAATGACTAAGAAGATATTATGAAACAAACAAAGAAAATTCTCTCATCCATAGAAAGAGAACAATTTGATGGTTCTACACATTTGTTTGCCACAAATGACTTAGTCCTATTCCTTGTACTTGTTACAACTATTGTGTACAATGCACATTGTAAACCGCCATATCCACCTAACTATGTTGTTGTTTGCTTCCAAAATTACATTGGCTCACCATGGGACGAAGAAAACCTAAGAGACATCACCATCCTAGCTATAACTCAAAGTAGTCAAACACAAATTCCACTCACCATGGCATGGGGAATCATAATACATAAAGAAAAAGGCTTAACATTAGATAGAGAAATGATAAACATAGGCAATAAAGAGAGTCAAGGGTTGAATTTTACAACTATCTCTCATGTTAAATTAATTGAAAGACTTTGCATTGATCCAACATTCTCATTTGAGACATACTCCAGACTTAGCAACAAAAAATACACTGCTCGACATCGCAACAAAGAGACGCATTTGGAACAAATCTAGCCCTTGCCAAATGGTTTCTCCCCCATCTTGTCCTTTGGCTTATAAAAAATTCTCTAAAACAATTATTCTTGCATTTTTTCCAGATTGTATACCATCCTCTTTTCAAGGATTTCTAAGTTAAATTTTATAGAAGCATACCATTTAATAATCTATGCAAAATGGGTATAATTCCAAAGATGGATAGAGATACTTGGCAAGAATAAGAAGAGGAAAAAACTTGTAAAAGCCAATGCCATGTTTTGATCATTCCATTCTATTAAAGTATATATTCAACTATTCGACAAAAAATTTCAAAAATATTCAATTGTATTTCACTGATTGATTTTAAATTATGCACCTATACTATGTTTCCCATTTCATGTGCCTATATACTCTGTCTTTGACTGCCACATTAAATTTCCCCATTTTATTCAATGCTTTGCATTTTTTTTAGTTTTACACATTAAAGATATTTTTCTTCCTGTTTACGATCTTTTGTACCTTGAACAATACATTTTTTGTTAAATTCAGTATGCAAATATTCACCCATAAATATTAATCTACTGACTTGTTGTTTCAACATTTTATTGTTTCATAATTTATATATATATCATTTAGAAAAATACAATCTTCTGTACATTCCACCTATCCAAGTTTTTTAAAATTCCATGATGTCAATTCTTTATTAGCATACCTGTAATTCTCTTTCAACTAATTTTAACATGCAGTACTCTAAACATACAGTTGCAGTTGCTACAAATTGATACATACGTAGACACAAAAAATTTCAAGTGTCAAAGATGCATAGAGATTAGAACCAATAATAAGTAGAGCTCGAAAGTTCTATAAGTCAATATCGTGTTTTGAAAATTCCAATATATTAAACTATATATGCACATGTTGTAGAAACATTCTCAAAAAACAATTTTTTCAATTTTACTAGTAAGATTAAAATTCTACAACCATGTTGTGTTTTCTATTTTCTCTACCTACATACCCTGAGTTTTGACATTTTTCCTTCCTGATTTGCTTCTATAGATTCTTATGTCTTCTTGTTAGCTTTTCTAATAGATTTATTCAATTCAAATAGCTACAAATGTTGATCTACACAATTCTCTTTTTCATCATTTCATTGTTTCACTCTTCCTATATATTGCATTCAAAAATATATAGTCTTGTCTACATTGCTTGTTTTCCCATCATATATGGTAAAAATCCATTCTATTTGTGATGGGTTGCTCGGGCATGTTTACAATGATGATGTAGCTTGTTGACCACATGGTTTGGTGGTTGTGAAATTGGTTGCCTTGTCTAGCAGAAATAGAATGGTGGCCTTTTCTCCCATGGGGGTTGATTCATCTTGACATTGTTGCTTGATGCCATGGAAGGGAGTACATGTAATATTCATTCTTCTAATATGAGAATGTCTACTATTTTTCTTCCATTATGAAATGATGCAGCTTGGTGTTGGTTTAATAGCATGCTACTAAAGAAGGATGATATGCACCTCCATTAGATAGGAGATTGCAAAGCCTCCCAACTACTCCAGTCCGTAATCTATAGTGTTTTGGATTCTTTTGTTGTTGTATGTCATTTTTTAATGCATTTTTGTTGTTCCATATGCATCTATCCATAGGCATATATTTTAATCTATTCAAATAAAATGCTGATTTGTAGTAATATCATGTTTGGATTAATGCAAACATAGATGAAGAATGAGATATGAAGCCCTTGTGTCAGACAATTCTTACCTAAAAGTCAACCATAGCTGGGTATGTGCAGGATCATCATGGAAAAAATAGGCACTTAAGTGGAAATAAAATTCAGAAAACTCAGAGTTAAGAAACTTGACATAAAAATTTGAATAAGTTATCTATATTATTTCAAAAATATGTAAGAATAGAATTTGTAGAAAATTGAATGTAGTTTCTAAAATACTAGGTTTATTTAAAAAATAAAAAATCTATTTGGTGAAAATTTGAAATTTCAATGCAGTAGTACTTAAATTTCAGGCAAAAAATAAGAAGTAGGTGTCCGTCTAACCATCCTAACCATAATACAATGATAATATTTCTTTTATAATATTTTAGATATAAGTAGAGGACTCATGTCCCGATGTGAGACATATTTTTTGTAATTTTTTTCCTAGTAAATAATTAATTATGATTTTTTTATTACAACTTTTAAAAAATATAGAAAATCGTATGTCTGGCCAACTTAACGCGATCAAAACTTCATGAAATTAAATCCTTTTTTTTTAATCCTATAGTGTCTAAAGCATAGAATGTGATGCATGTTTCAGATTCAAAAAATGTGATACAGTTTGAAAGCTATAGATATTTTTCAATCAACCTATAAATCCAAACTTTAGTAGTAATTCAAATATAAAATGAATAATAATTATTTATTAGATTCAAAGTAAAGTATAATTTATATTGGTGGAAAGCTGAGAATCTCCTTTAAAAAACCTTTTCGTTTCATCAATTTTGGGTAAAAAAAAAGTCGTCAGCCACATGGGTCATCATATCACTTACATATCGCCACTTTTTGTCTGATCATGATCCTGCACATACCCATTTGTAAGTGTAAACAAGGTTTTTTTTATCGATTTATGTTTTGGTGAGTTATACATTCAACCATTTTCTTCCTCCATGGCTAGATAACATCCATATATTTGTTTCTATATATATACATTCATGCATAAATTCTTACATGCACTTCACTAAAATAAATATAGTCTATTGTACACATTATATTTGTCCATGTTCGTATAGTTGGCTTTCCATCCAATCTAAAAAAATATCTAGATAAGCTAAGAAATCCTAGCCACGTCTACTCTAATGGGAACCCCAGCAAAAATTTTAAACAAATAGTTGATAGGTAAATGCCAACTATTACATAAATTTCTTGTTTTGTATTACTATGTTTCATAATATTCTCTTTCTCTCTTCTCTTTGAAGCAGCCTGTAACAAGGTCTTTATCGTCGTAGTTTACTTGTTCTATTCTTCATAAAAGATAATACTGACTTGTACGTTTTGAATGATTTCTATTTTTCTTTGACCCATGTATGCTCCCTAGCCTTTGGCTATTGTTTGGTGTCATCTCTGTTCATCCTTACTACTATATACATTTTGGACAACAAAAGCTATGTACAAGAAAATCTCCATATGTATGGTTTACAACTTCTACTCTCCATATGTAAAAATTTCATTTAAAATCTGTTTTAGATGGTTTTCAATTAAGAGATTCTAAAACAACTGCTATAAAAACACTTGACAATCATAGGTAAATGACAAATGGTCAAAAAACCCACATCAAAGACAACCTTAAGAGAGGTAGAAAAACATAGACATTCCAAAAAAATCAAAAAAGGTGAATTTTTCCTATTGATATCCCATTTACGTGTGATTCTAAAGTTTAATTTTAATACATCTTGCAACTATTACACAAATTGCTTGTCTTGTACCAATATATTTCATGATACTCTTTTTCCCTCAACTGTTTCAAGCTCCTTATAATAAACTGTTAATTGTCATGGTTATTTTGTTTGGATGGAACATGTTATATTTGCTCTATCAATATGTTCTAGGATATTTATTTCCTCTCATATGTTTGAAGTCTCCCATGAAAAAAATTTCTTCATGGTGTTGTTCTTTCCATATCCCCTTAACAAATTGTTTATTCTCGTAGTTTGCCTCTTCTATGCTACATATTTTAAAATTCTATTTAATGTGGATTTTATCTATAATATTTAGCACCAAATAAGTGTCATTCTAATACCTACGATATAAGTGGAAAGACACTTAATAATCATAGGAAAAGAACAGGTGGTTGGAAACCCACATTAAATAGATTTGAACACCATGGAGAATATAACATGTGACCTACAATAATGAATAGTTTGGTATAGGCAAGTTGATATTGATACAACACAAGCAACCTATGTAATAGTTGGCTCCTCAATTCAAAATTCAAGCTACATTATTTGGCACTCAATATTATGGACAAAAGAGAGTTGTAAAAGAACTACTATAAAAATAGTTAAGAATCATAGATAAATGGCACATGATTGAAAACTCACATTAAACATATTAATACAGTATAACAAATTTATGTAAGAGTTGAGTTGTCAATTGAAAATTCAAGCTACATTAGATTTGGCAATCAACCCACATTAAATACAAGTGGTAAAGCCAATGGGCTACAATACCCTGTACATAATGGCTATAACACCACAAAATTAATTGAAAATTCAATGTAAACTACTTCCAATTAAATATTATAGGTGAATAGAGAAATTATAAAAGAGCCATTAGCATAACACTTAACAACCACTAAACTCTTTTTATCTCAAATTTTTGTATGCTTTCATACTAATCCTCTACATATATATATATGCGATTAATCCTATGTTAATGGGTATAATGCAAAAGGTGCACAAAGATAACTACAAACATTAAATAAAGAGTGAAAATAATTCTAAACCTCACCATATTTTTTGATGAAGGATACAAACATCTAACAAGGAAAGAAGATATAACTGTAATTTGTCTTTAATGTCTCGAAAATCAGTATAACGTCAAAGATACAAACATATAACAAGGAATAATAAGCAGAGAGAAAAAGACATGGACAATAAATTAATCTCTCTAACACCTCTTATACAATTTCTCTACTTGTCTTCAATACTTATTACCAAAGAACGTAGCTTGAATCTTGTATCAATATGTTTCATGATATATTTTTTCCTCATTTGTTTCAACTAGAGAGCAATCCACAAAGCTTCATTCTGCACACTATAAAGAATATTTAATGACTAAAAAGGTCCATAAAAATGTAAAGAGATAACTAAACAATAAACCAAGGGAAAAAATATTACAACAATCTCTCATGTTAACTGCAATCTGTCCATCCAGAATAGACAGATAATCTGTTTAAAATCTACAAAATGAGTGTAATGCCAAAGATAGAAACATATAAAAAGAAAAAATGCACCAAAAATTAATCATCTATGCAAAATACCTATGCAAAACAAATTTATTTGCATTACATGCCTAATATGTCTATGCAAACATATGTTTGTAAAACATGCACACATAAATCAACCAATAGCCAAAAAGGAAATAAATTTAGCCATGTACGAAATGAGAACCAAGCCAAAGGTGACATTTTTTACTATAGCCTTCTCTGGAACGAAGGTCGCACAATGGCTCTTTCAACAATACAACTTAATCAATATACTTTATTGCATATTTCGGAGCACATTTGTGTTCAAACCCTGCAATGAAAATTCAACTAAAAATAATATGTGTACATGTATGTATATGTATATGTATGTATATGTGTATATATGTATATGTATATGTATATGTATGCATGTGTATATGTATATGTAGATTTCTAACCTCTTTTATTGTAGATCTATATAGTTTCCTTTATAATGTTGAATAGATACAATAGGCATCCAAAACAAATAGTGCACTCTACATTGTCTATTTCAAATTGGTTAATGCTCTAACTCAACCCAATGTTGCCCGCACTCATTAAACACTATCAACAATACATGTAAGTATAAAACCTTTCCATTATCAATAAATAGCTTCAGTGAACCAATTGTAAATATTATTGATTATTTCCAATTTCAAATTGTTTATATTGACTTTACCCAGATACTTACTGATTTTTTATGGTTCATTCCTAATATTTCTTGCTCATCCACTAACATACCCCTCTCTTCTATTTGTAGGTACTAAGATAAGGCATCCAAAATCATCCCAAAATATTGAAGCTTCTTTTTACAGAGTTACCGCACAAAAAAAAAAAAGCACTTAAATATGATAGATCATATATGAAAATACTAGATTTTTCTCAACTTTGATATTGTGACATGTATAATGGAACTCCACAAAATATTTTGTGGATCTTTCATACTTTTCTTTCTTAGGGGTTTGGCTAGAGTCCCCAGGGCTCCATGATGCCAATATGGTAGGGTGGATAACGAGCGTGGGTTTTCTATTTTGGCTTTTAATGCCATATATTTGATCTTACATAGGTTACTACCAATTAATTTAGTTTTAAATTAGAATTGAGAAGCCATATATTTTTTCTTTTACAATTTACCAATTTGTCTATAGTCTTTATATCCAAATAATGTAGTTTGAATTTAGAATTGAGAAGCCAATTCTC